>JARFXV010001143.1:0-254049 GCA_031761425.1 Cosmopolites sordidus
GAGGAATTCTGCCCACTATGCCATGCAGCAGGTCACAAGTACGGTACAATGCAGTGTAAAGCCTTCAGACGCGCACTATCCCTAGCCAGAAAACAAGACTAAAAAAAAAAAAAAAAAAAAAAAAAAAAAATTAAAAAAAAGCACACCATTCCAAAAGAGATTAAATTCCTGCAGATAAACCTTAATCGGTGTTATGCGGCCCATAATCTCTTAAACCAAACGATTTATGAAAAACAAATCGATATAGTAATCGGTCAGGAACCCAACATAAACAAGGTGGCAACCGATTATTGCGATCTAGATGGCAATTGTTTTATCCGCGTGAACCGCCAACTATCGGTGACCCATCACTTTAAGGGAAATGGCTTCACAAGCGTAGAAACCCAGGGCCTGGCTATATACTCGTGTTACTTTTCGCCAAACAGACCTATAAATGAATTTGAGGACTTATTATATAATCTCGAAAGACATATACGCGGAAGTGAAAAAAATATAATTATAGGAGGTGATCTAAACGCAAAAACAACCATTTTCGGGTCAAAAATAACAAACCAAAGAGGGTATATTCTGGAGGAATGGTTAGAGGCGAACGATCTAATTACTGTGAATGAAGGAGATACTCCTACTTTTTGCGCTGCAACTGGCAGTTCTCTCATCGACATTACTATGGCGTCAAGTGGATTAAGCAATAGTATTACTAATTGGCGAGTAGAAGTGGAGTCCGAAAACATGTCCGACCACCGTAATATATGTTTCGAACTCACACGGGGAGAATTGAACAATGAAAGAGAATATACAAGCGAAACCTATCGAGGTTGGCGAATATCCCCAGATATTCTAGAAACTTTTAAGAACAACTTAGCGACAAGTCAAAATAAGGGGTCAATGGTTAGCGCGCCACATGACCTCATTAAACAAATAAAACATCTCTGCAACAAGTATCTCCCAAGAAAGAGACAACCGAAATACGGTCATTCCCCAGTTTACTGGTGGACATCAGAAATTGCTGAAAAGAGAAGACGATGCATAGTTCAAAGAAGATCACTTGTACGTTCTAGAAAACTAAAAGACAACAACGATTACACAAAAGAGCAGGCATATAAAACAGCAAAGAACGATCTGAAAAAAGCAATAAAAATACAGAAAAGTAAAATGTGGAAAGACTTAAGCGAAGAGCTAGAAAATGACATCTGGGGCAAAGGATATCAGATTGTAACAAAAAAATTTAAATTGAAAAGACATAGGACAATAGATAAACGCGAAACACAAGAACAAGTGGACAAACTGTTTCCAAAGCGCCCAGTAACTAAATGGCCAGACATAGACCTCCTGGAGAGAGCCATTACGCTTTTCACATCAGAAGAAATTATAAATGCAGCAAAGAAAATAAAGACAGGCAAAGCCGCAGGACCAGATCACATTCCTCCAGAGATCGTGAAGGTTGTTACCTTGCATAATCCAGATAATATTGCCAGTGTTATGAACACGTGCCTAGCCAAAGGCCATTTTCCAGATATATGGAAGGAAGCAAAGCTGGTACTAATTGAGAAGCCAAAAAAGGAACCGCTAAATCCTACATCTTATAGACCCATATGCCTACTGGATGCTGCTGGAAAACTACTAGAGGCGCTGATCAAAAGCAGACTGGAGAAAGAAATAACAGACCGTAAAATCTTACACGACAACCAATTTGGATTTAGGAAAGGGAAATCAACTTTAAATGCGCTATCGAAGATTATGGAAACTCCTGAAGAAATAAAAACAAAGGCCTACAATAACCGAGAATTCTGCGTAATGGTCACGTTAGACATAGAAAATGCCTTTAACTCAGCCCCCTGGGAAAAGATAGTAAATGCCTTATATCAGGCAAAAATCAGCCCGTACCTAATTAAAATGATTCAATCATACCTCTCAGACAGATATATATTAACCCAGTGGGGGGACAAAATATCAATAACCTGCGGAGTACCGCAAGGATCGATCATCGGACCTTTAGTATGGAATATTTTCTATGATCAAATCCTGAGAATCAGCACAGAGAAAGGAGTTACCATGGTGGCGTACGCTGATGACTTGGCTGTGGTGGTAAGAGCAAGGACCAGGTCTGTTCTGGAAGAAATGGCACAGCATATTGTTAACAAAATAGCCCTGGAGATGGACCAAATGGGCATTAAAATATCACCAAAAAAAACTGAAATGGTAATATTGGAGGGGAGAAGAAAACTCACAAACCTCCAAATCAATATTCAGGGTGCCACAATAAACAGTACAAGAGCAATTAAATATATGGGGATTCTCATAGACAAAGATGCTAAAATGACCACTCACGTCAAACTGACATGTGAAAAAGCAAATAAAACATTGATGATACTAAATAAAATAACCCCAAAAACAGGAGGACCAAGGGCCTGGAAGAGGCGTATATTGGTGGAGGCCACTATATCAACCATTTTGTATGGGGCGCCTATTTGGGCAAAGGGATTAAGGTATAAGCACTACGAGGCAATGCTCGAAAGAGTAAACAGAAAAATGGCAATACGCATTACAAGTGCATATAGAACCGTGCCCACAATGGCCATCCTAGCCGTTGCTGGTCTACCACCAATAAGACTCCGAATCATGGAAAGCATATCAATATTCGAAAGCGGAAAGGAATCAAAAACCCAAGCAAGACAGAAATTACTGGAAGCCTGGCACAAAGAATGGAACGACTATGAGGGAAAGGCAAAAACATTTATCCGAGACGTGAGAGAGTGGCACAACAGAAAATTAGGGGAGACAAATTTCTACACAACACAAGCAATAACGGGCCATGGATCCTTCAGATATTATTTACACAGAATGGGAAAGTCAGAGGACAAGGATTGTCGCTATTGTGGGATGGTGGATACAAGGGACCACACAATCTTCCACTGCCCGAGATGGGAACCGCTCCGGATTGCTACTGCTGCCGAATGCAACGTAGAAGTGACGGAACACAACATCGGCGTTCTGCTTTTGGAAGGAAAAAGACAGTGGGCAAGAATAATGGGCATGGTGGAAAAAATAATGAGGACAAAAATAGAGGACGAGAGAAGACGTAAGGCAAATTTGGACTGACAATCTGTTGTGTGTCCTGAAGTAATGCCTAACGGCGGTTTCCAGGCCACGAGCAGATATCCTTGAGGGGGAAGGGTTTTAGTCGGTAGGCATGACTCCAACAAGGGCATGAATCCGACATTCCCATGTCACTGAACATCGAACACATGGATGTCTTTAGAAGATTTCCCAATCCCCTCAAAAAAAAAAAAAAATAAAAAAATATATATATATATATATATATATATATATATATATATATATATATATATATATATATATATATATATATATATATATATACATATATATATATACATATATATATATATACGTATATACATATATATATATATATATATATATATATATATATATATATATATATATATATATATATATATATATATATATATATATATATGGGTTTGGTCGTATGTGATCATTCATATAGCAATTTTATGATTGCTATTTGACTGATGATTAATTAAATTGGTTACCGAAATGAGATCTCTTTGAGTTTAGAACCAAAATGAGTTGTTTGATTTGCTCTTAGAGAACTGTGTATATACCAAATATCTTAATATACAATAAAAAACAAAGTTTTTATTAGATATTTCTGAAATATCTTTTTCCGCTGATAATTTTTTTATAATAAAACGTAAAATGAAATTAATAATCCATAAAAAGTTAATAAAACCTACGCAATGTTATGACAATGGCAAAAAAGTAGAGGGAAACTTGAGAATAGCCGAAAGAAAGATAATAAAAATAATAATGGATCCAGAAAAAGATAATAGAAAATTAAATTACAGTAAGAAATAATCAGGAAATACTATAATTATTAAGGGATGAGGATAATTCCGTAATGTCTAAGTTTCTCTAGCGCTTTTCCAATTCCACCTGTATTTTTCTAATTCCTAATATCTTCTAATAGCCTCGGGTGAAAAGTAGTCAGTTAAAATCCGGATAGACTATTTACTCAAATTAAACAAACACAGTTCGCAGCAGAAATTGGCCTTAGCCTCCGTACTGTAGAACCACGGCCTTAGGCATCGCGCCAACGCAGCCAACTGAGGATATTGTGAAAAGGATAAAATAGCAAAAAGTAGAATGATTGGGACATATTTGGATGACTGGACAAGACGAAATTATAAGTGTGAAAATGGGATGAAAACCGATAGAGGGATATGGGAGGTTGAGGAAAATCTTTGCAGGGTAGAAATAAGAAGTGCAGATAATTTAGCGACAGGCAGACTAAAGAGGAAAAAAAATAAGCAAGGTAGGATAAAGAGGGTGTCTTTTAAAAGCAGTGTCACATTACACAGAGGTAAAGCAGCAATCCATACATATTGGGTTGTGTGGAAAGTTTGTAAGGATTTTCCAGCAGTTGTTATTTTAATGCTTATAAACAAAAATTAATGTTGAACTAATTATGTTTATTTACATGTTAATAATTCTTGTGGTATTTTCAATACTTATGTATAAACGTTACAAATGTCGGTCGATAACGTTCGTTTACGTCACATTATATTTACACTTATTACACATTACACATTACACATTATTTTATTTTAAAAAGGGCAAAAACGCGATCGAAATTAAAAAAATGTGTGATGTTCCAAAAGGGTTGGGCAGACCACGGTACAAAAGTGGTTGGTCGGTTCAGAGGCGGATATTTTGACCTGGAAGACTGATACTGATACTGATGTCGAGGAAATAAAGGCCGTATTGGCCGAAGATCGACGTTCCATGAGATAGCAGATAGATTAAATATTGACAAATTGACCATTTTTGAACATCTGGAAAGAATTACTACGACGAAAAATGGCTTTCATCCGAAGCTTTATGGCTTACATTTGGTGGAATTGGAAGAAACCCTTACACTTCAAGGTTCTTTCATGCAACCAAACTATCAACACCGACCCCTATTGTTCATTTCATCGACTGAATGGTAACAATTAAAGAAAAACGGCCAGAACTACCCAACAGGAAAAGCGTAGTGTTTCCTCATGACAACGCACGACCACACGTTTCAATCAGGGCTCAGCAAAAACTATTGGGTTTCAATTGGTATATTTGGCTCCATCCATCTTAGTCACTGGATATCGCACCTTCCGACTACCATCTACTCCGCTCATTCCAAAAGTGTTAAAATGGGAAATATTTCTAAACCGATGAAAAATGTAATAAAGTAGCAGTAAAGATGCTAATTTTTGACAAAAACGCATTATGGACCTACCTACGTTGGTAAAAGTATTAAATAATAATACATTAAAAGTATTAATTAACCCATAATGGACTAAATAAATATATATATATATAAATAAACTATTTACGTTTCTCTTTCTCTTAAAAGAATCCCCTACGACATTCCGGACCACCCGATACACATATTAAACTTTCAAAATACATTTGCTGTAATTTAAATAAAATACAGGGTTTGACTTAGTTCATCATTGCTGTTTTTTTTTAAATCTTCCAACATACTTTTAACAGCTTTCTCTTCTTAAGGCACTTAACATAGTATTAATAAATGTTATTAAAAATTCTTCAAAAATGTTAATGTATTATTCAATATAAAATATAAATCAAGTTTATTTATATACAAACGAGCTTTTCATATACGAAAATTCCAAGCAAAATTGTTGGCTTAATGTTCGGTGTGACATAAATCATATCATGCTAATATGGGAAACGTAAAATATCTAAAATAATTTTGAACGCACCTAAATGACCCGAGGGTTTTAATAATATTTTCAAAAAATGTTTTAGATATTGTGAAATTGTTTCTAATTCTGATGAAAATTTGATATCTTTCGTTTGAGTTTTACCTTTTTAAGAATTTGATAATATGAATTATGCATGTCAAGATAATAAAATAAACAGCCTAGTCAGAAACTTTACCGACCAACGAGAACGGCAAATTCTATTCAACATAACTTATCAAAAATGCGTCCTGGGGGACCCACAGTCTTTTAAAGATGTCACCTTTACATTAAGCTTCTCCAAATATATATTTGGAGTTTTGAATATTCAAAACGATGTTATTTATAAATTATTACAGCTGACGCATTAAGTGTGTCAAGTAAATAAACTGTTGACATAAATACAATTTGACATTCATCTTATTTGATCACTGATTTTCGTTTCCAAAGGCACTTTTATTATCAGTAATGAATCTGGCTTTCATCTGGAAACGGTGCATCATGCACAAGAAAGAAAAGTATCTTATTGTTAACAAAAACTCGAAAAGATAAGTAAAATATTTAGTATTATGTGTATATAGTATATATATATATATATATATATATATATATATATATATATATATATATATATATATATATAGTATATGTAAAATATATAGAAAAATATGTATGCATACATTATATAAATAAATATATCTTAAAGGCCTGCATGGCATGATATTCAGGTATTGGTTAGAAGATGTATAGAAGTGGAAAACGTAGTAGTATAGGAACCCAACACATTATGAATATATATTGTTAAAAAAGTACCGAGAATTGTTCATTTGAAAAGCTCGTTTAAAGAAATTGTCAACATTTTTTATCGGTAAGTTGGCACAACTGTCCTCTATACTGACGCGGAGTTTGAACGTCATCTGTCATTTACTTTGTTTACAGTGTTCAATTTTGTCAGTTCACCTCAAGTGTGTTTTGCGATTTTTACAATGGATAAAAACATCGAACAAAGAATTGATTTTAAATTTTGCATTGCAAATGGAATTTCGTGTGCCGAGTCACTGAAAATGTTGCAAAAGGCTTACAGTTAATCGATTTCATCAAAAACAGGTGCATATGAGTGGTACAGTGCATTCAAAAGCGGTCGAGATCTGGTGGAAGATTTGCCTCGCTCTGGTCGGCCATCAACGTCTTCAACTGAAGTTAACATCGCTAAAGTGAAGGAAATGGTGACTGAAACGTGACGGAAATGTGTCTCACGAATCAATTCGTACCATTTTAAGCGCTATTGTTTGGGCATGAATCGCATTACCGCTCGACTAGTGTCGAAAGACCTGAATTCTCTTCAAAAACTCAATCGCGTAAAGATCGCCGAAGACATGCTAGAGTGAGTCAATTCCGACCCCACATTAATAAAACGCATTGTAGCAGGTGATGAAACATGGGTATACGAGTTTGACCTACAAACTACTCAACAAGTTTCTGAATGGCGCCTTCCAACTGAGCCAAAACCGAAAAAAACACGTCAAAGTCGATCAAAAGTTAAGGTGATGTTGACTGTTTTCTTTGATTATCGCGGTTGTGCACTCGTAATTTTTGCCAGAAGGTCAGATAGTAAATGAAGAATATTATCTGAGCGCTATGGCGGCGTTTGAGAGAGCAAAATCGCCGAAAAAGGCCAGATTTGTGGAAAGAAAACTCTTGGATTATGCTTCACGACAACGCACAATCTCACAAGGCTATCATTGTGAACGAATTTCTGGCCAAAAACTCAAAACAAACATCATCGAACAACCACCGTATTCATCTAACATGGCTCCGGCTAACTTCCTTTTCTTTCCAAACTCAAATTACCACTTCGAGGCACCCGTTTTCAGTCGATAGAAGACATAAAAGAGAATTCGCGGCGAGAACTGAAGTCGATTCCGGAAAATGTGTTTAAAAAATGGTTTGACAATTGGATTATTCGTTGGCATAAGTGTATTATTTCGGAAGGAGCCTACTTTGAAGACGATACAATAAATATGGATAAATAATAAACATTTTGTGTTTTATTGAGCAATTCCCGGTAGTTTTTTGACTAAGTGGTCTAAGTGGCAAAATACATTATACAATTACATACAATTACAAAAATCTGTTTTATAGCCAGAAATGAAACCATTATATATATATATATATATATATATATATATATATATATATATATATATATATATATATATATATATATATATATATATATATATATATGTATTATTGATATTTTGTCTTTATTAACATACCTAAAATTACACTATAAGAAACTTTTAATATTAATACAACGTATAAACTTAAATAGGAAATAACGTAAAACTAGGAAATAAACTGAAAAATATGGAGCTGATCTAAATCCACTTATTAAGGACTTTCAAAACACTTGAAGAATAGAAGTAATCTATTTAAGAATCGAAAATAGATACAAAGAAGGCTCTGTCTTCTTCATCAAGAAATTCAAGCATTACACGACTATTTTTTTGTTACTTTCATTTATTGGCTGAATACCAATGAAGGTCAAGAGCTTTGCTGACTTTTTATTTTCTATAGTGACACCCTTTTTCAATAGACGGCATTTCTCCCAAAAAACTAAGTCACTATAATTTTTCTTGCCTATTCTATTATGCCTGGTTCTTCTCTGGTCGCACGTAGCGACGATATTTGACTTATGCTAAGTCAAAGTTTTAATGTATCTATGATATGCTTTGATGCTTTGTCAAAGTCAAAAAACACATTCACCCATATCTAAGACCTTATATGGTCTGGAAAGTCTTGCAGAAGAAATTACTATCTTTTCAATTTTTACAGTCTGCAGTTTGGACCGTTTTGCTCGTTCTTCAATCAGAGCAAAATCTCTGTCTGAGGAAGAAAAAAATGGCCCGAAAACTAAAAATGTATGCTCAATGGTGTCGAAATTTCCATTATCCACTAGGAGCATATATAAGAAGATAAACATTCTGTTTTATATTTGTCCTGCGCAGTTGTCTCTCCGCAGATTTCGTTTGTACGGTGAAATATAACCAGCACTTAGGACTTGTACCAGGTTACCACCTCTGCCTGATTGTCCTTCAAGCCAGATACACATTATTCCATCTGAATTATCTCCAATATGTATTCCAAAATTGAAGCACGAGAGTAGCCAACTGTAGTACATGTTACTATTCGTCAATTTCGGAAGTAAAAAAGCTTCTATGGTAACAGTACAAGTCTTACTACCTGGTAGAGTACTACTTTTACTATCTTTTTGAATAGCCTTAAAAGCATTTTCTGATTTTTTACGATGCAATGCGAGATGCAATTTATATATAAATATAAACGTCATCGCTGACGCATTCTGTCAACCCAATTTCCGACCACTTTTTTTTAGCAATTGAGGTCTTATGTTCGCAATTATCCGAGTTATGTTGGCTTCTAAGGAGTCAAAAGTTGCTGGTTTATCGATAAAGATCAAAGATTTAAAATAATCTCAAAGAAAATAATCTAAAGGCGTTAAAACACATAACCTTGGGGGCCAGTTAATAAGTCCGTTCCTCGAAATAATTTTCTCATCGAATTGTTTCCTCAATAAATCGATAGTTGATATTCATGATATGATATTCAGATATTGATTAGAAGATGTATAGAAAGAAACGAGAAAGATGTATATATATATATATATATATATATATATATATATATATATATATATATATATATATATATATATATATATATATATATATATATATATATATATGTATTTGAATTAGATGCGCATCAGCATCAAACAGACTATTTAGCGACTGGACCTACAGCCCAACGTGGGTTCTGAACCATCAGACACGGATAATACAGACCAGCACCCTCCTCAGGCTATCAACCCTTGGTTTTCTGCCTACCCATAAGTCTATCAGGAAGTCTATCCAGGCGAGTAATCAACGTAGAATACCTCTCAGAAAGCATCCAGTCTTACTCAGCCTTTAACTGGCGCGACTAAGGGGTAATTCATGTCGGATGTTACACTCTAACCTAGAAACAATCATAAACAAATTTAAGTGTCAAAATGCGTGTGCTTGTGTGTGGGTGGGGAATCCAACCAAATACCGCGCCAATTGCGGTTTCGGCGCAGCGGCGACAAACCACCGCTCTACTGTTGCAACCAAAGCGATCGGCTATATATATATATATATATATATATATATATATATATATATATATATATATATGTAAACCAGTCTCGGGAGACACTTCCTAACGTTTAGAGGGCGGTTGAAGAAATGAACAATTATTACGTGAAGCATGAATACATTTTCCTTTGCTTTTTGAAAATTTTTAATATTCTATACGGGCTCACTATGTAACTGTTCATGTCAATATTACAATATCATTCGAAACTACACTAAAATATTGTAGTTATTTCCATATTTTTGTATTCTGTTAGTAGTTTTGTTACTTTTATGCAATAACACGTAATGATAATTATTTTTGTAGAATGGACATAACAGTTCCATATAAACCATAAAACAATACAGATACAAATAGCTATTAAAAAGCACTTTCAATCATTCTTAAATCGAACAATTAATTAGTCCGTTTACAGTTTGACTTCAATATGTAATTTAAACGATCCCCACAGACGTAACCTCGTTCCAAGCCCAGTACAATAACGGATTTGAAGTAACTTTAAGAAAACAATATTTCAGCGACAAGTTTATTAAGTAGAACTGCACTCGCGGGAGATTTTCACCACTCGTAAATTATTTTATTTAGGGTCGGTCGGCAATTGAAACTTTTTAAAATGTCGCAAATTTTCAAGTAGGGCAATTAGTTGATAGTGTCTTACGAAAAATGCACGCCTTTTTGTTGTATAAAAATACGAAAAATATGAAAATGTCAAGAAATGAGTGTCGTAAAATTTTATTTGTACTAGAGAGGGTTTTGGGTTCTCATGGGTACAATTTAGTAGAAAATGTTAATGCTGTACTGTGATGATAAAAAAATATTACTAAAAAGTTTTATATTAACATAATTAAATAAATCTATTAACATTAGTTCATTTTAAGATTTCAAGTAATACAAAGTTTGTTCAACAACAATGGCAATTTAGTAGCGTGAGAATGCAAAAGATTCGATGATTTTCTGAATATAACGCTTGAAAGTAAGGATCTCGAATAAACATCAAATGTGATCTACCAATAGTCCTTATAGTGGGACCTATATATAAAAAATGGGGGTTGTTTCTTTCTTCTATACATCTTCTAACCAATATCTGAATATCATATCATTTCGGTGATGTAATTTCTACTTGAGATTTAAAAGACGCCGAATACGAATGCAGGAATCAATATTTTTGTAAAATTATTTTCCACGGAACGCGATTTGTAGCCCCTCAAACAATTCATTAGAGGACATTCTCCCACCCTCGGTGTCTATGGGGGTTATAAAGTTTAAAAATTGTGAGATTGTGAAATTAAATTGTGATTGTGATTGTGAATTGTGAAATTAAAAAGAGTGAGTTTTTCAGTGTGTCCAAACTTCCGTTAGGGATGGCTGTCAAACGAACTGTGGGTTTGCGCCCAAGTCAGTAAATCGGTATCTCAACAGTCTGGCAAATCATCAGGGAACGTTTAACATCAGAGCAACGAAATTTATTATGAAAATCAGTGTTCTGTGCGTGAAACTTATATAAGACTTCGTGAATTGGCGATTGTGAACTTGGTGATGTATTTGTCAAATTATCGACAAATTTTGAATGCATTTCACGCTGCTCCATATTAAAATAAAAACAAGACGAAAACCTGTGCATTCCGAAGAAAATATCGCTGCTGTTGCTGGCAGTGTTGATCCTAATGTATTAATTCGTCGCTGTTCGCAGGAAGTTGGGCTTTGTTATTCGACTACGTGGATTATTTAAGTTCGAATTTTAATTGTATTGATCTGGAGGACAGGTGGTTCCAACCAGAACAACTCCACATGTCATACTGCCAACGCAACAATCGTTTTATTGAGGAAGCAATTCGATGAGAAAATTATTTCAGGGAAGAGACTTGTTAACTGGCCCCCAAGTTTATGTGTTTTAACGCATTTAGGTTATTTTTTTTTTGGATTATTTTAAATTTTTGGTCTATGTCGATAAACCAGCAACTTTTTACGCCTTGAAAGCCAACATAACTCGGATAATTGCGGACATAAGACCTCAATTGCTAAAAAAAGTGGTCGGAAATGGGGTTAACAGAATGCGCTTTGTCAGAAATAGCCGAAGCGGACATTTGTCCGAAATTGTTTTCAAACATGAATGTTATTTTCCAAAAAATAAATAGTTTCCAGGCATCTAATTTGGTTGTTGTTTTATTTGAATTTAAAGTTCGGACGCACTAAAAAAATCACCCTGGTGGTGTATATATATGATGCAGTATACGGATATACTACCGAGGGCAGGCGGAAACTTTCAAACGTTTTAGTTATAGCCTATGATTCAGTTAGTTCAACAACTCGAATCAAAACTTGAATTTTAGACCAAAACGAAAACTGACCATGGTCAGACAAATAGAGTAGAGGTGAATTTGTATACCATTCGGTTTTTCAATCTTCGCGGATTATAGCTAATGTCAAGGCGTTTTAAAATGCCTATTGAAGTGATTAGTCCAATTGTTCTTAAGTTTTTTCTTTAACTTTTTTCTTCTTTCTTTTTCTTTACTTTCATTTCCTTTTTACATTCTTTTTTTCTGTACTTCCCTTTCTTTCAAAGTACATAGTGTGTTAGCTATCTGTTATTTTTCTCCACACTTCCTTATCCGTGTACCTGAATTTACAAGCTTTTATTCCGGTAGTTCTTATATACTATATTTATATTTAACATTGGAATTAACTGTGTTATCTCCCTCATCCTTTCAGTTGGTTTTCGTCTCATCAGGTGGCTTGCCCATTGCAAGTATTGTTGCATCATTATGAATCTTACAAAGTTCACGACTTCGAGCTACTCTTTTATCTCTTTTTTTCCTTTCATCCTTGCTTCGTAATCTTCTGTTATATACGTAAACAAGGATCCTAACATTGTTGTAATTTTTTATATCTGCATTATTCTTAGATCTCTCCCTCTATTCAGTTTATTGTTATAGTTTCCATCGCATAAGTAGTGACTGGTCTACCCCATAAACACATTTGCGAAATTCTTTTCCATTCCCAAGAATTCAATGTCTAGATAGTTATTTCTCGGAGGCGAATAATGCCTGTAATTTTTTTTGGAGTGATAATTACTATTGAAGGATACTGAAATAATCTTTTGCAGCAAATTTGTTAAGCTTGCGTGAAGGCGTACTTTTAATCGAAACTAAACTTTTCACGAAATCACCAAATTATAATACACGCTCAAGAATAAACAACAGTAATATTGACGGAGTTGATAGACTAAAAGTAATAATAACAACCATAAAAATATGGAAATTGGAATACGTCGGTCACGGAATGAGAGGACAACATTATAAACTATTAGAGTGATTATGCAGGGAAAGATGGCTGTTAGAAGAAGCACGGGGAAACCACGAATGTCAAGACAGTAAAATTTGAGAGAATGGCTCAACTATGCATCAAACCAGTTATTTAGAGCAGCTGTAAACAAAGTGAAAATAGTCACGATGGTCGCCAATCCTCGTTTGAAGACGGCACGATAAGAAGAAGATTATATTTATAGATTTTTTTTCGTATTTTGAAAGTAAGCTGTTATAAAAAAGTATGTTTTATAAAATGCCACCTATTTTGTTAATTAAATTTGATTATTATGAGGATTATTACAAAAATCAACGCCTATTCTAAATGTAAATTAAAATGATTACCTGATGTATATATAATAAAACAATTTTTTTTTTAACAAAAATTTGTTATGTATTATGTATTTTTTCGATCGACCTAGGTGCGAGAAACAAGTTTCTTTGCCCATTTGTCTGAAGCGGTTAACCTATGACGCGTTCTCTCTATTTATTTACCTGTTTTCGCTAGTCGACATGCTCTCCGTCAAACTCTTACGCAACCGATATTCACTTATATGGACTTAATTCGATAGTTACTATATTTGATTCAAATGTGTTCCAATTCCTATTTGTAATTGCCCGTGTATGTCTCGAAACGCTCAGGAGAGAGATGGAAAAAAGAAACATATTACAACTGTTTGGTTTTTTTTCGCCGGTTGGCTTGTTCTTTTGCGAACGATATCACCTGATGGTCGCTCAAACCAGCCCATTCGGAAAACTGGTAGAGATTTATCAAAAACGAACGTTAAGATACGATCAGTCGATATTGAATGGACAGATTAGCGGGGTATTACGAAGTAATTGAAATGTGTATTGGATATGGGTGTGTCCACTTGTGTCGACCAAATGGCTTTTAGTTTATTGATTTGTAGTGTAAAGTTCTTTAAGGGGATTATGTCGACGTTTATTTTTTATGGCTGCCGTACATACAGTGTTTGTGTGTTTATTACAAAGGATTAAAGTTTACAAACCTGGACATTTTAGATTGCTTAATTTCCTTACAAAAATATTGATGTTCCTAGAGACCATGCGTTCTTTTCTTACATATTATTTGAAACGCATCCACAAATAATCAAAGTGAAATCTGCAGTATCGGATATTGGACATATCATATTGGGAGTACCTTTTTAGTAGTAAAGGGTGGGACAAGTATCACGTTACCATTTTAATTATTTATAACTTTTAATAGCAACAAAACAGATAATTTTTCTATAATATGTTTATTTCGACTTTAAATTTTGTGTTAATTAAATTTTGAAAACCATATCAATCAAATGTGAGCTATTAGCAGTAATGAAACTTTCCCTATTTTACAGATTTTCCATATCAATTCTTCTATTGGAACTTTTGGTGTGAAACACTAAACTCGAAGAGATTTACCACTAAACACCAAATCACTTTTTTAAACTTCTCTTCACACGTTTCGCTAACCATGTTAGCATCATCAGGAGATGATTAAATCTAATTCTAAAACTAAAACTATTTTCTATTTATATGAAAACTCTACCTAATGAAGCGTGTAAAAATCAAGAACCGTGAAGTTTAGTAATAATTGAAAAAGTTAACTGAACCGAATAGGTCCTTTATCTCGATTCATAATTTTCTTACATTTTTCTATTTGAGTGCTTTCATATGCATCCAAAGTCCTATTATTATTAACACTTTTAACTAGTTTTAAATTACTAATATCTATATTGCGGTCAAGTTCGATAGCATGTTTGGCAACACAAAATTTTTCATTTCTTCCATATCTAATGTGGGCAATTTGTTCTTTATATCTTGTCAAAATGGATCTTTTTGTTTGACCAATATGCCTTCGATCACAGTCTTGACAACTAATTTTGTAAATCCCCGACTTTTTATGTTGATCTACTTTATCCTTTGGATTACTCAGGATTTCTTTGTTGTTGCGTTGAGCGATTTTCGGTATGGGCAAAACTTATGGGTTCGCCATAAGGGTCACCGACACCTAGTGACATGTTGCGCCAGACTGACGAGGTCAATTGTGTTTTAAATTAAATTGTGTTTTAGATAATAATTATTTTAATTATTTAATTGTAGAATCACTGTGCAGTACAAGAGTGAGTATTTAATATGCTAATATTTTTATGTAGAAAAACGAATAACAAAAAAACAAGGCATTCATTTTCTAATATTTCCAATATTATCAATATTTGCGTTGAAAAATTTGATATTATTTATTTTTCTAATATTTAATCTCTGCAATACATCGTACAATGAATATTTCATGGTGGCTTAGGAGTTATCTTACTAGCGTGGTAAAACATATTTCTAGTTGTTCGATAGTACTTTTGTCGCGTATTTTAAAAATTAAAAATTCTATAAAATTTTATAATAAATTTAATCTCTCAAAATAATTGTTTATTGGTTTAAATTGTTAGAAATAATATACGTGTTTTATTATTTTTCCAAAATGATTATTTATAAACTTATATCATTCAATTTCACCATTAGAACTTTACAAAAAAGTATTGTAATATTGTAATATAATTAGTGTTTCTAAATGTCCATTTTCTATATTTGTTTAGATCCTCGATCCTACGTGAAAAAAAAATACATTTTTAAATTATACATTTAAAGAATAATTAATTTAAAAATTAAAAATAAAACACAGTTATTCCAAAGTTTCAAGTTTTTACTTCTGTCGGCAGTCCCCATGACTGCCTACTTTTTTTTTAATTAAATATATTTAAGTATGGGTGTACATCCACCAAATGCATACTTGCTTCTTGTGTCTCTGGGATAGCTGAGATAGAATACACCACTGTGTTAAAAAATAGTGGCCTAAGAGAGAAAACATAGACTTTGAGGAAAAAAATATCATTAACAACCTGTTAGTTGGACGAGAGAAAATCATCTTTCCTCCACTGGATATCAAGCTGGACCTAATGAAACAGTTTGTAAAGGCTCTTGATAAGAATGGATCATGCTTTCATATATAGGAAAAAAATGTCTCAGTTGAGAACGGAAAAAATTAAAGCAGGAATATTTGACGGCCCACAAATAAGACAACTCAATAAGGATTCTGTCTTCGTAAATTCGAAGAATGAGGCTGAGCGAAAATCCGGGACTTCATTTGTTGCAGTTGTCGGAAATTTTCTGGGCAAACGCAATGCTGAAATCTATGTTGAACTGGTAAACAATATGCTTGACAGTTGCAGATCCCTTGGGTATAACATGAACACGTAAGGTGCACTATTTACTAGTCACTTTCACCGTTTTCCTCAAAATTTAGAATTTAGAAAAATTAGTGAGGAAAAGGAGACAGATTTCACTAGGATATTAAAACTATAGAGGACCGCTATCAAGGAAGATGGGATATGCACATGATGGCAGATTACTGCTAAAGTTTAAAATGAGACTGTTCCAAAATACATTCAAGAATGTAATGCAAAAGAAGCTTCTGAAGTGTTCAGTGACTAATTGGTTTCATCGATGACTTTTTTCTCTATCTTTGTTATAATAATATTTGTATAATATAATAATAAAAAATCCTTGTTTAGTTTTGTTTAAATTGTGTAACGTATATTTTACTAAAATGTTATATCTTAGAAATTTGAACTCCTATTTAAAAAACAATGCCACATTTAAATTCAGGGCATCAAATTCATATGAAATCAGCTCCATATACCCCGGCACCAAAATAATTCTTGGCCTATGTAAATATTATTGGATTATACCAATTATTAGATACCTTTACTTGTTTTATGCACTTATTAAATTATATCAGCTTTCCAATGGTATTTTACCTCCATATGTCAACATTTTTACGGCGATATCGTTGTCTCCAGGGGCATGTCATTCTCATCTGCCTTAAGGCGGATAATATTTCATGAATTGTTGGATTCGTATTCTAGATCAGGATTAATAATTCTCTTCAGCTGTATCTTTGATCGATTTTGCCTTTCTATTTGTTTCCTTTTGCAAAGATCCACATAGGAGTGTTAAAAAAACTACTTCCTTCAGTAGTTTGAATATGCTGCTTATCTTGGACCCATCTCCTTCTGTTCTAAATGTATTTATTCATCAATATGATCAAAATATTTATAATAATTAAATCAAATGGTTTAAAGATAGTTATGACAAACCAAGATGGTCATAACAAATAATTAAAATTCATTAGGGAGGTGACTGGAAATGAATGGTTATAATAAGAACATGGTGGATGGCTTAATTTGAAAAATACGATTAGGAAATTATTGAAAGAATCTTCGACTTTTCAAAAGAAACAGAAAAAAACAATTTTATAGTTATATATTTTGATGCCCAATTTAAAGTAAATCTAAAAGTAATCTAAAAACTAAGTCCTGGGTAATCCAAGCGATAAAGTAGAAAATATGAATATCGGAGATTTACGAAATTAACTGTCAAGATTGTGATTGAAGATATATTAGACAAAATAACAAAAACATATTACAAGATATAAAGAACATATTGCCTACATTAGATAGGGGAGAAATGAGAAATCCTGTGTTGTCCAACATGCACTTGAGAACGAGATAATTCAAATATTAGTAACTTAAGGCTTGTTAAAAGTGTAAATGATAACACAGGACGACATGATTTTTATAACATTGATGATAATACTTTTTGCGTTTCATTTAGATAGTTATTAAAACACCTTTTCACATAATTCGCCTAGCAAGTCCCATTTTCAAGTACCTACTTCTGATTTATATCATGGGTTCATTGAAATTATCTGTAACTGACTTTAGACTGGACAATGTTGGAATTACCACAAGACCGTAGATGGGATATTTCGACAATATTCTACGACAGTAGGACAGTAGGGCAACAATAGAACATTACAGTAAGAAAAATTGGCCTCATAGAACTTCGTTTGAACCTGGAACTTCAAACATAAAATATGCCCTCCTTGTTAACCGAAAAAAGGTGCTTCCTCCGGCTCTCCATATTAAGCTTGGACTAATGAAAAACTTTGTCAAAGCCATGGATAAAGAAGGTAATAGTTTCAAGTACCTAAAAGAAATATTTCCTCACTTAAGTGATGCAAAACTACAAGAAGGCATATTTATTGGAGCTCAAATAAGAAAGCTTCTAGGTGATTTCCGTTTTCAAGAAAAATTAAATGAAAAAAGAGATGATGTTACAGAACACAAAAGAAAAAAGTGAAAGTTTTTGTCGCTGTATGACATCTCGTGAAATGTCTCAGTAATGTCTTTGCTTAGATTTAACACGTTTTACACGTTTTTTAAATAAATATTACATTGTAAAAATAACTCGTTTCTTTTTTTTCTCACCACCATACCCCTGTAACCAAAAAATTATATGCGTTACAGTAATTAGCTTATCACTTTTGGATTTAGGACTACAAAATACTTCAAATACACCTATTTTCATCAATGTTACCTCAAAAAAGTTTCAATTTCTTGACCTGTGCAAAAGGTCTTTGGATGCATTCAACTAGTAAAATAAAAAATGTTACAATAAGCGCGCAAGATGTTAATTTTAAATAAAACATGGTTTTCTTTAGCAAAGTATTGAAATATATATTGGTTCATAATAATGACATTTTGAAATTATGTATGGAATAACACATCCAGTAAGTGGCCGCCACAGCTTTGGTGGTAGACGCGTACTCTTCTGGTGGAATTTTCAATAATGGTTTTGCTTAAATATGGCGGTATATCGTTGATATAGCTTTCAATTTTGGCCTTCAGTGTTTAGGTGGTTATGGGATTGTTGACGTAAACCTAAGATTTTACAAAAACCCACAAGATGATAAATCGCTAGATCGTAGGTGCCATTTGTAGTCACCAAATCGGGAGATCACATGACCAGGAAAAGACTCGTGCAAGACTGTCAATATTTCACGGCAAGTGGCATCATCCTGCTGAAACCACATGCCTTCAAGAGCAATATCTTCCAATTGAGAAGCAAATAACTGGGTTATCACGTCACGATAACATTCGCCATTTGCCTTTAATATATTACCTGCATCTTTTTCAAAGAAAAATGGTTCAATGATTCCTCCAGACCACAATGCACATCAATCAGTGACATGTTGGGGATGTATTTGTTTTTCATGAATCATTCGTAAATTTTGTGACCTCCAAATGCGGCATTTGTGCCTATTAACGAAGCCATCGAGGTGAAAATGGGCCTCGTCCCTGAAAATGGTTTTATCTACAAAATCGGTATTCACAATATCGGTTGTCCATAGTCGCTGTGTATAGTCTGTTAGCAGAAGTTGTTGAGTCAATTGGACTTTGAAAGCATGGAGCAAGTCTTTAGTGAGAATTGGGTGAACATTGGCTACTGAAATGTCCAATTGTTGTGCAAGATGTCGAATCGAAGACCCTGGACTTTCGACCATACTCTCACGAACTGCCGTGATGTTTCCGTGATGTTCTGAACGACCACTACGAACTGGTGTTGTGTGTTTCACATAAATAACTGAAGCAGTACTTTCGAATGTTTTGATTATTCTTATCACAGTTGATACATTTGGAATATTATTTCTAATGAAAATCTGACGGACATTACAAATCGTAGCAATCAAACTTTCGCCATTTTGATAGTCATGTTTAACAATAAGGACACGTTGCTGTATCGTCTGGCGACATTCGCATTAACTCCTATCTGTCCCTTATCGACCTGTCACAATTCTTGATCTATCGAATCATGACAGCCAAAATGGCGTACAATTCAAATCTTCAAGAAAAACATGAAGCAGTATTGTATTCAGTCAACTTTTTGAATTAATAATGTAACGCTTAGGCATGGCTTTCATATAAACATAACATAGTTTAATTTTAGAATTACATTGAACCATCTCCTGATGAAGCTAATATGTTTAATGAAACGAGACTCGAGAAGTCAAATAAAGTGATTTAGTGGTAAATCACGTCGGGTTTAATGTTTTTTTCTCCTTTATAAAATAAAGTAACAAGAATATTGTTTTTTGATATTCGAATCCTCAGACCAAAAAATTACTGAAAAATATCACATTCATGGCAGAATGCTAATTTTAAATATCAGTTATATAGTACTGAAATGATTTCCATGCTTAGTAAAGAGAGAAATCGCGTTATAGATTAAGAACTTCAAATAAATCCACAAAGAAACTCGTTTTACGCACCTAGGGCGACCAAAAAAATGTACGTCGAGCACTTACTTAGCAATAAAGTAAGCCGCTGTTTATGCTTTAAAATATTAAGAAAGTCTTGCTTTGATATTTAATTAAGTGATGTTAATATACGAGATAATAAATTGTCTTCATAAACACCGTGCTTTCTAAGAGAGTATGTTTACAGCTTTTATGGCTTTTGAATCTTTATTATAGATAATATAATGGAAAGTGAGTAATAGAAACATGGAATAATATGGAAGAGCGAAAGAAATTGAACGTATGGGTTGGCATGTAAATAATAATGATAAATAAAGGGTGTGACAAGTATCACGCTATCATTTTGTTTTGGCGTTATTTTTTTCGTAATATTTGTGACACTTTGGGTTTAGCTATTGCGTAGTGCAGACGTGCAAGGTTTATTATGAATAAATAACACTGTAAAATTGTTGTAATTTACATTAATTTGTTTTCAATTATTGCAACTCGACGTGAAAATACCCTATTGTTCGACGCTTCAGAAAAACGACATTTTTTCGTTTATTCAAGTAATTTCCAGAATTCGGAACATTTAGGTAGAGCTTCCACATCACATATGCTAAATACTGAAAATATTGTACGTGTGGATGAGTCTCCAGAAAAGACGATTCGACGACATGGTGCATAATTGCGAATTTTTGCACGCAGTTTACGCCGAAATTTAAGACGTGACCTGCACATCTTTACCTATAATATTAAACTGTTTGATACCTGTTGCCTACAGACGATAATAAGCCATTAGAATAGTGTAATGCCATCATAAAGTACTTCAATCAAATTAATAATTTTGTAAATCAAAATACAAAATTAATAATTAGCGACGATTTTTTCCTGGGGATTTTCTAATGAAAAGGTTTACATAAATAATCTCCAAACTACACAACAAGTCAAGGACATTATTCGTGCTGAAATCCCTGCATTGATACTAGATATGTTAACAAAAGTTTTCGAAAATACTTTAAAAGGGGTACAAAGTTACACTGCTACTAATGGCCTATATTTGATTGATATAATTTTCAAAGATTAATAGATATAAAAATTAAAGATGAAATAAACATATTATTAAAAAAAAATCTGTATTTCAGTATATTAGAAAAATTATAAATAATTACAATGATAGTGTCACACTTGCCTTATCCGTTACATTGAACGTTTTACTAAACATTTTTTTTTCAGAGATTCAACTAGATTAATATCTGGTTTGGATCTGGAATACATTCAAGAAATAAAGATTGACGAATACTGATTTAGATGATTTAAGATTTATCTTATCATCTTAAATAAAGCTGCTAAGTTGAGTAGGTTAATGAAAAGAGAGAAACCTTAAATCCTGTACCCTTAAGCAGTACATTTATAGCTTTTTATAACTTTTGATTGTTATCGATTATACATCGTCTGTTCCCAAAATAACTAGAATAGCCCTATTTTATCGAAAATAAATGCTTTTATCTATTGACTAATCCGTACAAATTGATTTAACCCGAACAAATTTCATGAAAATTGCTTTATTGCCAACTAAAATATAACAGATTTAAGTAACATTACTTTGTATGTCTCGAGCAAAAAATTAATAAAGAACAAAGAAGCAACCTAAGTTCTATCAATTCTTCTATTCGAACCTTCGGTATAATACACTAAACTCGAAGAGATTAACCACTAAACACCAAATCACTTTTTTATAAACTTTAAACGTGTTACCGCATTTCGCTGACCATCTTAGCATCATCAGGAGATGATTCAATCTAATTCTAAAACAAATCTATATTATATTTATATGAGAATTGCAGCTAATGAAGCGTGTAGAAATCATGAACCGTGCAGCTTAACTAAGCTTTACATAACACAGATCAACAAATATAAACTTTTTTGAGGTAACATTGATGAAAATTGGTGTATATGACGTATTTTGTAGTTCTAAATCCGAAAATAATAAGCTAATTACTGTAACACGTAGATTATTTTTGTTACAGAGGGTCGACGGTGGGGAAAACAGAGACGACATGTTTTTACAATCTAATAGTAATTTAATATAAACATATTACATGAGATGTCATACAGCGACAAAAATTTTCATTTTTTCCTCTTATATTCTGTAGCATCATCTCTTTTTAAAAAAGGGCAGTAGTCGCCCGACATAGATGGGTTGCAGCGTCAATGGTATCTTGCTTCCATCGTCCTGACATCCTGGGGAACTTACACCCAAATTTTGCGGAAAAAATCCAAACGGGAGTGTAGAAAATGCATTTTTAAGGATATAACCTTAAAGGAACACCTCCCATAGGTGTTCATCTATGAAGTTTTTATAGTTTTCATCTTTCTTGCTGCCTTCCATATTTCTTGTTCTTCCAAGCTGCCAATTCCTTGTCATTTAATTTTTTTTGAAAACGGAAATCACCTAGAAGCTTCTTTATTTGATATCCTATAAATATGCCTTCTTTTAGTTCTGTTTCACTTAATTGAATTTTTTTAAGTAGTTGAAAGCATTCCCTTCTTTGTCCATGGCTTTGACAAAGTTTTTCATTCGTCTAAGCTTAATATGGAGAGGCGGAAGAAGTACCTTTTTTGGATTAACTAGAGGTGTATATTTTATGTTTAAAGTACTAGGTTCAAAAGAAGTTTTATGAGGCAAATCGTTCTTACTGTAATGTTCTTTTGTTCCTACTGTCCCATAGCCACAAAAACAGCAATACTTTGTAAAACCCCCTTGAAGTCCTACTAATATAACTAACACTTTTAGATACCCACAAATATCCCATTGATACTGTCCATATTTAACGCGATTTGGTAAGGTTGCTACATTATCATAGGTTTATTTCATTATCACTGAATGGTCTAAAGGAATAGATGGGTTTTTTGTTTCCATTATGAAGCAAAACTGCTTTTAGGCTGTATTTCAATGAATCTATGAAAATACGCCACCTGGAAGGTACATGTTCCGTATTAAGCTGATTCATTAAATCATCAATATCATAACAGATATCCTTCCAAACCATCAATATCATAACAGCGATCCTTCCATTTTATAAAAACTTGAAAATGTTACATTCCGTAACAAAGGAGAAGCAGGTACTTGAAAATGGGACGTGTTAGGTCATTTCTATGAAAGGGTGTTTTAATAACTACCTAAATGAAACACAAAAAGAGCATTCTTATCAATGTTACAAAAATTATGTCGACCTGTGTAATTGAAAAAGTTGAGTGAATGAAATATATTCTTTATTCTGGTTTTCTTCAAAAGGAAGAGCACAAAAATAAATCATGATATTCCCGTTTGATGCTCAATTAACCCCAAGGCTAGACAAGATTTTGATGTGTTTCGTTTCCGGGTCGAATTAAAAAATCCAAGACTCGTCAACAGTTCCAGATAATTAAGGTAATTTTCAATCCGCTAAAAAAAGCAAGCCATGTTTCCCTCCTGTCGTCCTTTTGATTCTGCAAAAGGTTCTTCGGAACCATTTTCACGCAGATTTTCTTCATCCTTAATTCATTGGTCAAAATCTGATCAATGGTTGTATGAATCAAATTTAACTCATCCTTAATCATTTAACCACTACCATCAACCGACGATCAGAACCTAAAAGATCCCGGATTCTGTTAATAGTTTCGTCACTTTTCGCAGTTAAAGGCCTTCAGTTGCGAGGTTCATCTTAAATTGAGTCTTGGCCTTCTGAGAATGTCTTAAACGACTTGAACTTTGCCGTTGACAATCTGGGCCTGTTGAAGTTTTGCAAAAATCTGCAACAAAACTTGACAGCGCACTGTTGCTCAAAATTGTCATTTATTTTTCACACCGTACTAGAAAAATCCCGATCACGAAAACAGTTGCTGCGGATCACCAAATAACCTTAGAGTATTCAAACTCGTACTGAAGAAGCATAAGATGTTGGTCTTGGTTCTTCCAAAGAGGAATCCAGCAAATGTCCGAAACAGCTCAGCTATGCCTCTTGTGCAGTTACTTCTACAGAGGCAGTATATAAACTTCTTGAAATGTTTCTAACTTTGTCTTTTCTTGTTTTTGATTTTATTTTTCTTATGGACGGTATATCTGCACTCGTTAGTTCTCTGCTCTTCCTGACACAAATCACTTTCTTCAATACTTTATTTGTTGCTTCCTTTTTTGACAATCTTTTCACGTGCTCCAACCGTCTTATTCTTTGGGGTTTTACTACCGATTCTTAATTTGGTCTCTTTATCCAGACACTATCAACTTTTTTTCTTCCATAAACTATTATTTCAAGCTACAGTCGAGCATTATTTACAACGAGCGATTTGAGCGATTTGACGATTCTTTGGTAAATTCTTATTTAAAACAGGTCTTTCAGTTTTTAGTTATTTTTCAATTTTACTTGAAAAGCCATTGTATAATCAAGCATTTTTTATATGAGCGCAAATTAGCTGGTACTTTATATATTAAACCGAAAACTTTTTTTTTATTCATAAGAAATTTCATGTTACTTCGCAAATTACATACAATTAACATGGGAACATTACTTAAACGTGCGTATAAAAATGTTTGTATCAATGGCCCGCTTCGATTCTTTCAATTTATGTTTCATTTTTTTAGACAAAAAGCGAAACCTTTTTCTCACGCATCGATAAGGTATAATTTGTTTTATACGAAAATTTGATATAATCTAGACAGATGTTCTCTTTTCATATAAGATCATTCGAAGCATATGGTGCTGCGTCTAACTGTTCATTTTTTTAACCTCATAAGGAAGCGAAGATCCTCCCTCTACCTGTATGGTGTACCAGTGGCGTGGGAATTATTTAATAAAGATAATGTTGGTAACATCGTATTTGGTTTTGCTGTGATTAAGGGAGAGCGGGATATGACGCATATTTTCTTTCATATGATACTATTATTATTTAGTTAAACCAGTGTAAAAAACGTGGATATAAACATACGAGGGTTGTATGATAGGTACCTGGCCTTGGGCAAGAAAAAACATTTTTAGGAGTAAAATTTATTTTATTTTTCAATGTAATCATCTTTGAGTTCGATACACTTAGTCCAACGTTTTTCTATCTTTTTTTCCCCTCTAAAAAATACGATTGCTCCAAAGTTTCAAAATAAGTGTAAGACTGTTCGTGACTGTTCTTTGATCTCTGGTGTGCTGTGATGAATTCATGTTTCGTCAACAGTTATGAATCGACGCCAAAAATTATTCCAATTGCGTTTCAATATCGCTAAACATTCTTTTGAAGTTGACTCACGTGTGTGTTTTTTGTCAATTGTGAGCAATCGCGGCACCCATCTTGCGGAAAGTTTTTCATATCCAAATGAGTTGTTAAAATATTCTGCACCCATTCAGTTGAGATGCCTACAGTCTCAGCGATATCACGCACTTTCGCTTTCCGATCGTTTATCCTAATATCGTGGATTTTTCAATCAATTCTGAAGTGGTAACCTCATTTGGACGACCTGAACGATCTTCATCAAAAATGCTTGTACAACCACGTTTTAATTCAGTTGTATAATATTTTACAAATAGTTTAAAAATAGTTGATGACATTGGAGTAGGGGAAAAACCTCAAAGCTTCAATTTTCCAGTCTAATTGTAAGCATATATCATGTATTGAGTTTTGTTATTTTTGATTGTGACTGTTTGTTTTTTCTATTCCTTATTGACTTGATGATTGTATCTTTGTAAAGATTTATACCGTGTGTGAAGCCGTACGCTATATATTAGGTATAGTAAGTACTCGATTGAAGAAGAACCTCGCAGCCGAAGGTCTTCAACTGTAAGAAGTGATGAAAATGTCCTTGGGAAATGTCGAGGAAAATATCCAATCCTGGATCTTGTGCATTCTGATTCTGACAAAACATGTTTCCATGGGCCTGATGAAGTTTTGAAAAAGTTTCGGTTGTACTGCGCACAAGTGTCAAACAAAACTTGATAGCGTACCATTGCTCGAAATTATCTCTTGAATCAATCTCTAATGAGAAATCCAAGAGTATTACTATACTGAATGTTACGTCATCAGTCTCATTACTTTATTTAACGCGTCGTATATTGTTCGCGTATTTTAGGTCTGTTAATGTTGATAATATATCTAGGGTTATTCCTCTTGACCCTTCCATTGCTTTTAAAAGAACGGAATCCTACCTTAAAAAGTAAAGGGGAGAGAACGCCCGGAGACACATAATTTCTATGTGGTCGCCGGTCGATAACCTACGAATGACTATGTTAATGCGCAGGTTGAACCTCGGTGAATGTTGCTTTGTTATAATCTTTAATTATACTTATCATTTTGGCAGGTACTTTCGTGTAGGAATTTCCAGATATTTGTGTATTTTCGATTGGGCACGAATCGAATATGGTTCTACAATCCTTAAAGGATCTTAACCTTGTGTTTTAATGTTGTTTAATATTTGGTCCATAAAACCTGTTTTAGGTATTCCATTGCATCTTTGGCCTATTGGGGTTTGACCAATTATTTGCTTAGTGAGGTTACTGCCACTTGATCTTTCAACATTGCCTATCAATCTCAGTCTTCCAACTTTGATGAAGGTTGTGTGTTTGATATCGGTGTCCTGATATTCTGTGTACAGCTTATAGGTGTATCGTCTATGCTACTCCCCGTTTTCCTAGATTCCTCCGTAAATATGTTTCAGAATCTTTCGCTCGAATATGCCTAACAATTTTTTATCAAGTTTCACTACTCAGGTTTCCGAAGCACAGGTCAGAACTTAATTTATCACAGATCATAAGTTAATACTGCTTCATGAATTGAATGGACTCTCAAAATTAATAAACACCAAATAAATCGATGAAATAAATCCAGTAGCCTACTTGATTCTGATGCATAGTGTGTTAACCTAATCCACACACGAGCAACCAAACAAAGAAGCAAATAGTCTATGGTTTTCGTTAGTTTGCTGTAAATGATTTTTGCGATTAATTTATTTTCTAAATTCAGCAGTGTAATGCCCCGCCGGTTACTGCATTCGGTCATATCTCTCTTCTTTGGCAGTTTGATAATAAGACCTTATTTCCATTATACTGGACGAGATTCTTGTTCTAAATATGTTGCTATAATTGGAAGCAATAACTTTGAGATAGAAGCTAGGCAGGTCTTGAAGATCTTCTGATGGTATTAACACACCACCAGACTGTGTTGTCCTATTGCCTTTTTGATCTCATTTAATGCAGGTCCTTCATGATTACTGTTTAGCCACGTGCTTGGTCATATTCTTTTTGTGCTTCAGGATCTTCTTCATTAATAATATCTTCAAAGTATTCTATCTATAGTAATATCTACTAAGCGGGATCTGTCAGGCTTTCCCCATTTTCAAGTCTTTATATAGAGTGCAGTACACAAACGGCCGAATTTCAATATCAAATTTACCGCAAGCCTCTCAAGTAAGGGTAAAGTGACTACCTTCAATGTATTTGTAGCAACATAGTATTAGTAACCATGAATCAATGGCATGAACACAACATATGTTTGCCGCTAAGGCATATCTTAAAAATCATAGTTGTACTGTGACAACTCAACAAACTGGCAAATAATTAGTCCAAATTCTAATTTATGTGAATTAATCTTTTAAAATGGAGGAATTTGCAATGCTTTTGGTTGCAAGTGCCCATTTCCCGTTTACGTTTTTACTCTATCAACATCAAAGGTATGTTTCTTCAGAAAATTCTTCACAATATATGAATTAGTTCCTTTATTTTTACAATTAATACAATTAGTTTTTATTATTATTTCTTTTTTGTCAACCTAATTTTAATAGATGATCAAATTGATTAATTTTACAAACTACCTGGTATTGTAGTATATATATATATATATATATATATATATATATATATATATATATATATATATATATATATATATATATATATATATAAACAAGAAAGTAGGTTGCTCTTATATTTATACGACAAAAAAAATTGTTCCAAATCGTGAGTTTCCTTTCATTCTGAAGCCTATTGATATTTTAACGTCTTACTCCAACAATTCGCCCAATTCCCAAACCCACTATCGTTTTACAATAACCTAAATACTCTAAGCCTATTAAAATGTTAACACGGTCAAGCCTAAATCCCTGCACAACCAAAGAAACAGTAGTAAATATTTACAACCCCACAGAGGGTAATCGACACAGACCACCATAAATATTACGGAATATTGTAGTTTGTCAGTGGTTTGGTCAGGTAGGGTGGTAAACGTCAGACTGTTAGTGTGAAGTGTAGGGCGGAGGCGTAACTTTGTTAATAATATTTGCTGACGGTTTCAGAGGCAATTTCGGCGTGTGTCACGATTGATGTAACAGGTCTTTCAATGATATTTTATAACAGTTAATCCAATAAATGTATGACAGAAGTTTTTTTCGTCTTGACTTTTGAGAAAATGAGCAATAGCCATTTATGAAAACGCAGTCGTACATTAAGTGAACATTTCATTGTGCACAATGTATTCTTAAATGTTTAAGAATACAATCACATGCATTTTTAAACAAAATTCTTCTTGCAACACATTTTTACACAAACGGGTACGGAAACAAACATATTTTTTTTTATACAGAGTAAAGAAAATCCAACTGATATTATCGAACGATCATTGAACGAAAGTTGTTCAAAAAGTTCTGATTCTGACTGATAAATAACACAAGTATCACTAAATGACTGTGATACTTCTTAGGAGTTATTAGATGTCGTGCTGGAAAGTTTGAGAGGCTAGCGTTTAGTCATTTGTGGCGATCGAGTAAAGCAAATAAATTTTCACATTTTGTGAAAAATTAATGAAGTGTATGAAGTTCTAGCTATTTTAAAGCACTTTGTTTTGATGGGTTTAACCCCGACAGACATACAAAAAGAATTAGATTCCAATTTAAATGATTCCCTTCGTTTTTATAGTCGTCAAAAAGTGAGCTGCTGAATTTAAATGTGGTCGTACATCCATTAGAGATGATAAATTCTCGAAATGCCCGATGAAATGGTATGATCCACAAAATCGTCATACAAATCCACAATGTCGCATTAATTGGTCGCCTACTGAAGGTAAGCGAGCTTACTGATATTATTAACATCTCGATAGATCCTGCCTATTACATTTTACATGATGTTTTGAGTGTGAAAAAGTTTTTTGCTTGATGGGTTCCGCGTTTGTTAACAGTCGCATCAACACTTCAAACAAGTCGAATGAATACTTCTCAAGAGTGTTAAGACTCATTTAAACGTGATTTTGTTGAGTTTCATTGCATAAATTCGCCATTATACCTCAGAAATAAAACAGTGGAATGGAGCAGGTAAAAGTGCTTGAAAGAAAGTGAAAACGGTTATGTTTGCAGGATAAGTTATGGTTATGATATAGTTCTGGGATTCTTATGGTGTTGTACTCATAGACTACCTGGCAAAAGGCACAACCATCATCATTCTATAATACATAGTACCTTTTGCCTCATTACTTGGACATTTCAATTCAAGCTAAAGTGTTATTCAAGCTAAAAGTCTTCGTATGCCAAAAGGAATGTGCTTTTTCACCACGAAAATGCACCTATATATCTTCGTCCAAACTCCATGAACTATGGTTTAAAGTGCTACCACATGGGCCATAATCATCGGATTTCGTTTCCAGCGATTGTTTTCTCCTATACATGAAAAGTTGGCTTGATGGATGATCGATGTCGCTACAAATGATGACGTTAAATCTGAGCTAACCGCTGGATTAACAGAATTGTAAGGTAACAATGTTGAAAAATAATTTAAAACATGTTAAAAACCTTGTGCTTTCTTTGTTAGGACGTGAACTTTTCAAATGACCTTCGTATATCTAGAGTATCTCTGGTGATTGATTGAAGATGACAAAAATTTAGGACGAGATATGTTAAATATTCGCTTCATATCTTTGACAGAAACAAAAGTAACGCTAGTTATTGTTTCCACCTTCAGTTGGAATGCTCTTTATAAATATTTTATACTCTCCTTCTCTTCAAATTGCGCTGAACAACAATGTAAATGTTTCAAGCTTAAAAATAGCTGACTCTTATGTATTTCCACCTGTTGAATTCAAAAATCTCCATAAAAATGACCGATTAGCTCTTGCTTCGGAGATACAGTGATATGTAATTTTCTAAATTTGCAGTTAGGGAAAAATTTTGTCTTCGAGAGTTGTCAAACCTGTCAACTGGCACAACATAACGTTCTCCAGCTGTTTGTAAGATTATACATATATATTATTATATTACTGTTGCTGTGATTGTAAGTTTAATATTGTTTCTGTTGTGATTAGTGCAGAATTTCTGTTTATTCCCATTCAATTGAGATCATCGTCGCATCTCATTTAAAGACATCCTTCTGTACGTTCTGTACTCTGTTCAGGGTATTCAGTGTTCGATAGTGGTGTTTCTTCTCTTCTGTTTATAGTTGGATCTTGTATCGTTCCAACTATACAAGTTAGTATATTTAGGTTTGTGACGTATTTCCAGCCTCTATGATTCTTGTGCTTTATATTATATTTATATTTTAACAATTTGATCCTATTTTAACAATATGATCCTAACTATCAGCTTTTTATGTATTGAGATATCTTGGTATTTATAAAAATACCAGGAATACATTATATAGTTAATAAAAATTAATCATATGATATCGCAAATATTTATTTTAACTTAATATATTAGTTATGGAATTTATAACCAAAGGGTTTAAGTATCTTCGAATATATGTAGATATAAACTCATAACTGCACTTTCCAGTGTTGTCGTTTTTATGCTTCAACTTAATTGTCTTTATTTATTATGATTCCGCAAAAAGCATTAACCTAGAAAACTCGCCATAACTACCAGCAGATTTTTATAACGTCGTAAATGTGTACTGTTAAACACCCAACCCAAAAATGATAGAAGATTTTTCGCCATTACCTTAAACTGGTTGTAAAGTATGTTTCGGGATTTCAAGTAAACATAATATACATATGTTAAATTTAAATGTCATATCAAAAATAACATAAATAAACGTGAAACAATTTATTTCAATATATTGCGTAAACTAAGAAGAAATTGTGATTTTAATGTAAAAATAAGACATAGTTTTAAGAAAAAAACAATTTCAATCTTGTTTCAATAATTTTTTATGATCTCTTAAGTAATTGAGAGATCTCAACTCAAACAATTCTACCTTTACTGTTGTCTTATTCTTAAACGAAACCAAACTTTTACTACAGATATTGTAGAAATTTTGTTTAAACAGGCAAAGTTTAATGTCTAATTAAATTCATAGCCGTCCTTTGTGCATTGGAATACACCTAATGATTGCTTTCTGACCCTTCCAGGAATGTTATGATGACAATAAGAATCAATCCCCTTGCAATTCAATATATTTAGTCCAACAAGATTTCAACGTTTTCATACCCTTAATAACAAAATCGGCAAAACAATTTTTGTTCCAGCTTTGACTTCAACATTTCAAGTAAATCTTCGTTCAGCGAGCCGTTTGTTTAGGTTTGGGAAAATAAATAAATCGCTGGGAACTGAGGCCAGCAAATACGGTTCATGCGGAAGCTTGTCGAAGCGTAGGTCATGGAGCCTTGCAGGTAAAAATGTGTAAACGCAATATCGAGGTGAAAGAGCATAATAATCTAGATGATATAGATGATTTCGTAAATAAAAGAGTTTGCAAATACAGCAAGGTTATTTAAGGGAATACAAATATGTTTCTTTAAAAAAAGAAGATTAAAAAATAGCAGTAAAAATCAAACAAACATTCATGCGAATAGTGGACAATAAACTAAAAACAAAACAGTATAGTTACTAGTGTTGAGCTGTGTTTCCTAAGAGAAATAGAAGGAAACATAAGAAAATATAAAATTAGAAATGAAACATCCCGAAAAAACTTAAATATTATCACTATAATATCTTCCATAAAGAAAAAACAGCTGCCCTGGTTGGAACATATGATGAGGATGAATGAAGAAAGATCACTAAAACAAGTTTTCGAAGTGAAATAGGTAGAAAAAATCAGGAAAGGCTCAAAAGTCTAAAAGTGGAAATAAAAAGCCAGAAAAAGATGAAGCAAAGCAAACAGAAGAATTAGAAGTAGGAGGAAGTCAAGCAAATTTCACTTGCACCACGAGTACAACCAAACCCCCGATGCTTCTTTAGCGCGAGTTTGACCACCATAGAGTCACTTGGTGGTCCGCAGTAAATATTTTCGTGACCTAATTTTTTCTAATGCGTTCGGAAAATCAGTGACAAGTCCAGATCCAAACTTGGGTACAGTGCGCTGAAAAGATTTGCAAAACTACAATAGGCATATGAAAATAATGTTTTGTCAAGGGCCTAGGTGTGGTTTAACTCATTCTCAGAAGACCGATATTCAATTGAAGATTAACATTAGCGCGGAAGGCCTTCAACTGCAAGACGTGATGAAAATGTCCACAGAATCCGGTGTCTTGTGCGTTCTGATAATCCACTGACGTCCAAAATGATCGTAACAGAGTTCAATTCGAATATTCACATAACCATTCATCAGATTTTGATAAATGCATTTCGATTAAAAAAATATGCGCAAAAATGGTTCAAAAAACCTTTCGCAGGATCAAAAAGACAACAGGAGCAAAAGATATCTTGACTTTTTGGGGCGGGTTGTAAACGGTCCTTTTATTCTGGAAGGTGTTGTTGCTGGTGACAAATCTTGGATTTTTGAATACGACCCGGAAATTGTACATTCCATAACTAAGAATGTTATAGTCCAACCTCACCACGATAAAAAATCCAGAATGAGCAAATCAAAAATCAAAAGAATGATTTGCTTTTTTGATAGCCAGAGAATCGTCTAGACGTCCATAACATTTGAGTTTTAAAGTCAAATGTTAAACCAGTATTTTTGTCGAGATGTTCTTGAAAGATTTCGACAGAACATCAAAAACCCCTGGGCACGACAATGCTCCTTGCTACACAATTAACCAGTTTTTGGCAAGTAAAAACATCACCGTGGCTCCGCAGCCCCCTAATTCGCCAGACTTGAGTCTTTGTGGGTTTTTCATTTTCCAAGATTTAAAATTCACCCCAAAGGACACGATTTTGGAATATTGGAGAACATAACCCCGACCAGCTGAAGGCGATTTCAGTATATGTGTTCCACTACTGCTATGAAGAGTGGAAAAACCGTCTTCAACGCTGTGTGGCTTCTCGGGGTGACTACTTTGAATGAGACCGTAAAATTAAATATGAAAAATAAATTCCTTTATTTACTTATACACCTTGTGGGATTTATTTATAAGCTTTAACTTTTACTAATATTCAGGACAAAGTAAGAAAAGTAAAAGTTTCCTTGAACATCACGTAGAAATTTTGATCTGATGAATTTAAATCATTAAAATTTAAACTTGTTTTTAGACCGCTGATATTGTTTAATATAATGTATCATATCAGAAAATTTTTAAAATATTGTTTTCACAAATAATTATTTAATTAAAACAATTTCTTCTATATTGATTTTTTTATTTCTCGATATTACCTAATAATCACGAGGCAACGCGCAAGATGGGTCTTATATATTCCACAAAGCCGAGTCACGATAACTTGGGAACCTCCATTATCTGTTCATCCTGCAGTTCGTCGGTGAACGTCGTCCCTCCTTGAATAGCGGCTTAAGATAAAAGGTTGTTATAATGCATCCCGCAACGTTATACATAACAAGCATGACATCTTGCTTTGTAGGGAGGTTTTTAAAGGAATAACGTGGTTGGGCCAATCGATACATAGGCCTGATTAAAGAGATTTCAGTTTCACAGGGTGTTAAAAATAAAATTCGTGTTAGGTTTGTGTATTTTATTCAAATTATCCAAATTTTAAAAAATATTCTTAGGATAATTTGATATTCGATTTCATTTAAGTGGCATAAAGGTATATATATATATATATATATATATATATATATATATATATATATATATATATATATATATATATATAAATTATGTCAAATATATACGAAATTATCAATTTAAAAGGTCCTTATAAAGGAATGCATTTTTTTTGCTGTAAGTTGGTAGCAATGTGCTTACAAAAATGGCAATCCGTTTTAGTGAGTAAGAATAATAAAAATTAGCTATTTTTAAATATCTTTAAGAAAAACACCATCGCTTCAAGATACATTTCTAACGATTCAAATCTTAGCTTCCAAAACAAAATGACTAGTTTAAACTCTATGGCAGGTCGATTAATTAATTTTCCTTTAAAACAAAATGACTATAACAAAGTAGGAAAATTAATTACGGAGGTGGCCGAAGTGAATGATTATAATATGCACACTGTATACAGATTAATTAGAAAGCATAAGTTTAGGAATTTATTAAAATAATCTTCGGCTTTTCAAAAGGAATAGAACAAAAACAGATTCATGGTAATACCGGTTAATGATCAATCAATTATCATGAGGGATGAGGAGGAGGGGACACAATTTAGAAAAAGAGGACATTATTCTTCCAGAGGCAGATGCACCGCTAAGGCAGATTCCACCAGAGCAGTACTCTCTGGATACGTTCTAGGCAGAGGTACACGGGAACAGACATTCAACATTCAACATTCAACAAATAATCGAAAAAGATAGAGAAGTCAACCATCCTGTATAGCTGTTTCCTTGATTATCAGAAGACGCTTGACAGCATAATATGGGAGAAATTATGGCAAATTCTGCAAAAAATGGGAGTATGGGATCACCACATGAAAAAACAGGCGATTGCTGAAAATAGGAGATTGAACATTCGATGAGTTTTGGTCAATAAAAGAACCAGAACAGGATACATTCTATCGCCAATTCTATTCAACATTGATGATAAATATAACATGCGTAGAGCCCTTGAGAATTAGATGGGTGGTATGGTGGAACGAGATATTCCACTTATACTACACTTATTGCGAGGTCGGCCGAGGAGCTGACCTTAATTATCGAAAAAATAATGTATGAAAGCCATCTTTATGGACTAAAAATAAAGGACGGGAAAACGAAAATGATGATTACCGACCCTCAAAATAAGAATATGCCCAACATCAGTCAAATAAGGCAATTTAAGGTAGTAGGACAATTTGTCTATGGGGGGACTTGATATCGAATGAAGGCGGTAACACTCGTGGCATCAGAAGAAGATGCGAAATGGCAAGAAATACAATGCAAAATTTCTAGAAGGTCTGGAGCGATAGGGACATAACACGAAGAAACAGATAGTAAAAACCTTATTTTTCCAGTATCCCGTTGAAACATGGACCATAAAAAAACCTCAAGCGCATTGATTATTTTGACCTTTGGTGCTGGAGTCGCCATTTACCGTTAATGCATTACCTGCTTCTTTTTCAAAGAAAAATGGTCCAATGATTCGTTCAGACCACAGTGCACACTAAAGAGTGCCACGTTGGGATGCATTTGTTTTTCATGTATCATTCGTGGATTTTTGAAGCCCCAAAATGTGGCAATTGTGTCTATTAACGAAGCCATCGATATTAAAATGGGCCTCGTCGCAGAAGATGACATTGTTCACAAAATCGGCATTCACTTCTTGTGGTCCAGTGATCCAATTGGTGAACTCTCTTCGTTGTGCATGGTCTGTTGCCAGAAGTTATAGAGCCAATAGTACTTTGTAAGCGTGGAGATATAAATGTTTGAGGGAATACGGTGAAGAGTGGCTGTTGAAATGTCTAATTCTTGTGCACGATGACGAATCGAGGAATATGGACTCTCGGTCACAATTTCATCATGAATTGTCGTGATATTTTATTCTGAACGACCACTACTAACTCGTGTCGTGTATTTCACATTAATAATTGAACCGATTCATTCGATTTTTTCGATTAATTTTTCACCATTCATTAAACAACCAAACTTTTTCCATTTTGATAGTAATGTTTAACAATAAGAGGATGCATTTGTTATACATCACCTTCTGACCAAAAAAAATCTAATAGAAAGAACAAATGAATATAACGTACCATTATTCCTGGTTTGATTTTGAAAAGGTATTCAACTGCGTGAAATACTGGGTAATAAGAAATTCCTTGATTAACCGCTGAATTGATTATAGATACCCCAGCCTATTATGAAGTATTTTCAATAATGCACACAATTAACAGGCAGAAGACGAAACGATTGGATACGAGAAAAGATTAAAGTAAAATATGTTGGAGATAAGACGAGACTAAAATGAACAAATTCGCAGGATATAACATATTACAGATGGGCAGATCAGATGGGCAGATGACATGAAGATGAAGATGACAGATGAAATGGATAGAGAGAAATGTAGACACTCAGGGGAGGCCTATGTTAAAAAATGGACGAAAGAGATTGAATAGATTGATAGAAATCATAATAACCACATTCAACAGACTGATTTACAAAAAATTGACGAATACATGCACGTATGAAGGGAAAACATAATAGATAGACAGAGAGAAAAAAAAGTAGGAAGATCACCACTAAGATGCGTGGATACATAAGAAGGATGGCAGGAAAGCAGTGACGCCATAATGAAAGAGACAGGTGGAAGAAAGGAGTCATGTCAAGGATGCGTTGCTGTGTCGTGTAGCACTCCATGTTTATTAACTGCTATTGGCCTATCGCCGACCTGTCATAATTCTTGACCTATCGAATGATGACAGACAAAACGGTGCGCAACTCAAATCTTGCGCTCTTATTGTAACACCCTTTACATGTTTTACTCATCTTATTTGACTGTATTGTATGTTTACTTCTATAGGTATTATTTCAAGTTGCTCTCTATATGTTTGATTTTTTGTTCTAATTCATTTTACCTTGAATAGTACTCAATGTTCTCTAATTTCATTTTCTATGTTAACAAATTTACTTTTTTGTCTGATGTCTGTTTTTTTGTGAGCATATTCAGCAAGTTAATACTCCAAAAAAAGTAAATGTCCTTACTTGACAACCCAATAAATATTTAAACAGTGAAAACTTTTTGCAAAAAAACAATAGAAGTGGTAACTTGGATGATGGAAAATCTAGTAAATATAGTGGATATGAAAATAAATCATTTTCAAGCAACTGCTTAGTAGCAAGTCCTTAAACCTGATAATGTGTTATCGACATTTTTCATAAAAGAATATGAATGTAAATAGAGATTACCTAGTTACTCATAATCTCTCTATAATCTGTATCCGTAAAGGAATTAATACTTATGTCTAAATTCCACTATATTCAAAAATTATATGATACATGGTTTGGCACACAGTGCCTTCTTTAGATACGAAAAGAAGGTTTATTTTTTTTTCAATTGTCATGTCAGACAATTTTTAAATATAGTGGAAATATAGTGAAAGTGGAAATTTAGAAATATGTCTTAGTCCTTTTATTTATAATGAATTTCCATCAAGAGGCTAGATATTTGTTCCTCATACGAATTATTTACCAAACCTCTCTCTGTTCCACTACTGCGTGTTTTAATAGGTTTAATATAAACTAGCTGTTGTATGGGAAGAACTTAAAGTATAATCCTATCAGCATCTAGACGATGAAAACTAAAGGTCTAAAAATTATTTCTGGATTTGTCCAGTTAAAACCTTTAAGTTTCTTTCGCGAGAATTCCTCAGCTATCCGAAAGATAAGGCCAAATTATAGAAAATAACGGAAATAATTTTGAATATATTTTTTACGAGTAAATTTTGAATTTTATTTTAAAAAACATCGAATCCACATTAGGCAAAATTATGCAAATAAAAACAAAAATGACTGAATATGAAAAAATTAGAGAATATTACTTTCATTTTCAATTGAAAATGCAGTATTAACCATTTCTGCCATTTAACAGACCACTCTGTCCATATTAAATTTTTATTTTCATGAAAGAAAACATAAATCTCAGGCTTTGGGTCCAATAATGGATCGCCCCGGCATTACGTAAACCATTCTCTGGCGTCATCCTGCTTTGAAAAACGACCATCCGACCCATAGCGTTCCTATTTTATACCGATAGGTGGCGCCCGCATCCTCTTCCCCCATTGTCGTCCTTTGGCGATGCATTTTGCATGTATATTAAAAATTCCACAGCCAACGTCGATGTCGTCGTCGTTGTCAGCTATCGACATCTCGGTTACGTCACATTTCAAAACATGGCGTCGAGGAGTTCATTTCCAGAGCGGGGGAATTGTTTGTTCCGGGTATTATTAAAAACTATTTTATTTTATATAGATTTTTTCTATATAGAATTAGAGCAGTCAAGACTTGTTTTTGATTTACTCTTAATATTTTCTAAAATTAATGGTTTACTGGAATAATATTTGAGTTTTGATACTTTACCATTTTATTCTAAATCTAACTTGCCTAGTAACTTACCTTAGCAACTTAAATATATTTTGTAAAGATATATTTTTAATTTTTCTTTTACGAAGTTTTAACTCTAAACAAAAAAAAACAAGAAATGTTTTATACTATAAATTATTATACTTATTCTTGAATCGAATACTGTGAAAAAAGAAAATGTCGGGACAACTGGAACGAAGCTGACACACTATTTCTAAAAAAAGGGAAATAAGAGAGAACTGAAAAATTATAGATCGATCACTCTTTGCAATGTTACAAATAAGTTTGACACTAACACTCCAGAATATCTTATAGAGATATTGATCAACAGATTGATTCGAAAATATGATGATTATAAGCCTAGTGAACAGGCAGGTTTCAAAAAGGGATTTAGCACGATCATTTTCTGACCATAAACATCCTAATAGAGAGAATAAATGAATATAACGTTCCTGGGTTGGTTTTGAAATGGTATGCGTGTGTGGAATACTTGGCAATAAGAAATGCCTTGATTAACCGCTGAGTTGATTACAGATACACCAGGTTATTATCAAATATTTCAATAATGCCACAAATAATGCCCATAACTAACAGGCAGAATACGAAACGATTGGATACGAGAAAAGACTACAGTGAAAGACGATACTAAAACAAGGACAAATAAAGACGATATTAAAAATGAAGAAATTCGAGGGCATATCATATTCCAGATGGATAAAATGTAATCCTCTTCATCTCCAAGGGAAGAGCGCAGATCAGATAGGTGGATAACATAAAGCAGCTTGCAGGACCACGATGTATAGAACTGATAATGGATAAAGAGAAATGTAGATATTTAGAGGAGGCCTACGTTCAAAGAAGGATGAAAGATATAGATTGATATACAATAACCATTTTCGACAGATAGATACCAGGAATGCTTTAAAAAAGTTTACAATTGCTTTTAGCATTGTGTTCATTAATGATAATTAAATAATGTTATTAATCCATTCAAGTTTCATTGAAATATTTAATATGAAATCTAGATAAAAAGGAACAAAATAACTTTTTGGAGCATTAACAGCAGTTGCTGTTGATCATCTAAGAGGCTTGAAATAGCCGATACTTATTGGAAAATATTCAGAAATTTCGAAAATAGGTTTTACAATTCGCAATTCATTCTGTTACTTTGTCTTGCAGGAAGAGAAGAGTTCAAATGGGTAGCTAATGAGTAGAATGGGTAGTTAATGGAAAGCTGTCTCACATATTATGCTAAAAAAATCACCAAACATCAAAAAGCAAAAATACATATGTGCGTTTTAACGGCGAATATTTATAGAATAAAAATAGTTACTTTTACACAGAAAATATTTACAAAAATTTGACAAACATAAACATGTATGGAGAGAACAGATAATAGATAGACAGAGAGAAACCTAAACTGAGAGGAAGAAAAGTAGGAAGACCATCACTAAGATGCGTGGATATATAAGAAGGATGGCAGGAAAGCAGTGACATTATATTCAAAGAGACTGGTGGAACAAAGGAGTTATGTCTCCAACGATGGATGATTCCAGAAGAAAAGGAAGAAAACAAAGTTGTGTAGTGCACATTATTTCAGATTTATACATTTTATTGCCTTTACACCTATTAATCGTAACCAATTTAAAACACCCCACTATATCAAAAAGAACCAAGTCAATTAGAAACGATTTTTCATTGGCATCGTTTACAGCTCTATAACCATCATTAGAAAAAACCTGAAAGGGTTAAGAGGAAATTTTCTATAGTCCACTATTAAGTAGCTAGTATAGGTTTTTTAGACTACTGGCTACTCTGCTTATGTTATTGTATTTTAATGAGAAAATATATGATTTCAGGTTAATTCTAACATAATTAATCAACTACAAAGATGACAAAAATAAATCACGAGGTAATAAACCGGGACTAAATAGCGGATGAGCCAGCAATTCATTCTTTTTCTTAAAAAAAAAATGATCGTTTAAACTGGGTGTGATAGAGCTGACATTGTCAGGATAAATATTATCTGTTAATGCAACGATTTCGATTATTTTTTTATGAAAGGGACTTTTGACTAACGCCAAAGAAATGTTTGACCAAAGCCACACTAATCACATGACAAGAAATACCAAAGAACGATATGTACTGTATTTATACATAGTGTTTTTAGCATAGATGTTATGTTAAAAAAACTTATTTTTAACAAGGTCTGTTGTAAGCTAGAAAAAAATAAATCAATAAAAAGAAACGTATCATCTAAAATATTACTCATAATTTCTACTTTACACTACATATAAGATGTAGACGTCGATTTAAAAAAAAAAACCAAAGCAAAATAATGCCCATTGCATAATTTTGTAACAATGAACAATGGAAGATTGAAGATTCATCCTGCGAATGAATAGAACCGTAGAAAAGATTTTTTGCACATTTTATATTGCGTTGCGTTACAATAATGCTAGATGTCTATCGTTAATGAAGAACTTACACATAGTTATCATAAATCTTTTATTGTTTGAAAGACTTACGTAAAACATGTCGAAGATATTGAAGGAAACGGAGAGGATATTGTTGGTAAACAGTCGAATTTGAAATTTTAGTTAATACAATTTCAGTTAAGAGATAAACAGAAACAATTTTAGGCAATATCTTGTTAGAGATTATTGAAATATTTTGTTGATGCATAAATTTTTAATATCTATAATTGGCTTTTTATCTAAAAAGTCTGTTTTAAACCAATTTTTTGCTTGGTAAATAAACATTTTATTTGAAGTTAGAAACAAAAGCTTCTATTCATTTTCAATATGTCAAATTTGCATACATTTTCTTGGCATGAGCAGAAAATGTTGCGAAACTGAAAATTGCATCGATGATTGTACGAGAGTAGAGTGAAATATAAGATACTTTTTAAAGGGAATATTGTATTTTTGATAGAAAATCGAATTATTTTTCAATGTATTCTAACTTTTGCATACCTTCCAAAAAGTAAAACTAGTAAAATAGTCTTGATCTGATTTTTTTTCCAGTCTTCATATTTGGAAAGAGAAAATCATAAAACCGACTGATTTGACATTTCCTTCATTTCTGGCGTGTAAAGATGAATTTAAGTTTCATCAACAGTCACGAATTGCGACAGAAACTCTTTCCGATTGAGCTTATACATATCTGAACATCCCTGTGAAATGGCTACTTATTCCGTTTTTGGTCCGCATGGAACAAATGCGGCACCTTTCGCGCTGATAACTTGGTGCCCATGACGCACCATTGACTCCCGCCAAGTAAATGGAGATGATAAGTCAATTCTATACATCAATTCTACAAAAAAAATGGTTAACAGCAGGACAATGACTTTTGTCCACTCGAAAACTAGGTCTTGTCCATTAAAAATATTGTTACTGCCAGTATGATGAGATTTAACAGAAATTATACACTATAAAGTTCTGGATCCTAATGAAACTATGGTTCTGAATATTCTTGTGCTCAGCTTGATAAACCAAATTTGAATTTGATTTAAAGTCTGATTAATCGAAAAGGTGATAATTTGGAGCATCACAATGCAATATCTCATTCCAGAATTACGCAACAAAACATCAAAGTTAAGTTGGGAACTATTTTCTCATCCACTGTATGCTACACCATCAGATTACCATCTTTTAAGACCTATGGAACATTTTTTTCGTGAAAAAATCCCACTGCGACATCAATCAAAACTGCACTATAAGAATATTTTACTTCAAAGTCATCCTCATTTTACGAAAAGAGAATAAAGAGTTTGTTAGAGAGATAACTCTTAAATAAAATATGATTTTGTACTTTATTAAAAAAGATGTTGTTTATAGATAATACTTCAGTATTTTGTGAACACTCTATGCATAATAATGTCATTAGGCATCAATAATATTTTTTACCTAACCTAATAATTTTTAAAATACCTAACTTTGGCGTACAAGGGTAAGGAGTCATCACTTACACAAAAAGTACAAGTATTGCTGTTTTTTGTATCTATGGAACAATAGCACAACAAAAGAACATTACAGTAGGAAAGATTAGCTCATAAAACTTCTTTTGAACCTGGTACTTCAAACATGATATTTTTTATTCACATAATTCTCAGTAATGTCTTTGTATGGGTTTAACACGTTTTACATGTTTATATTAAATAAATATTAAATTGTAAAAATATGTCGTCTCCTTTTTTCCCCACCACCGACCACCTGTAACAAAAAAAGTGTACGTGTTACAATAATTAGTTTATCATTTTCGGATTTAGGACTACAAAATACTTATACACCAATTTTCATCACTGTTACCCCAAAAATGTTTAAATTTGATAATCTGTATAATTATTTCCTACCTTTCTGGCAGCAGTTCGAGACTCCGGCGAGAAAGTGATTATATCTCAATAAGAAGTTTTGTATCGATTGAAAAACACAGTAATCTGATAACGTTAATTCCGGAGAATAGACCGGAAATGAAAGAACTTCTCGTTCATGTTCCAACAGTACTTCAGTTATTTAAACTTCAGATCTTGAAACATTAGGACGTGTATTGTCATGTAGAAGCATAACTTTTCGCCGACTATTACCTACTATTCATGGACTACTACGGTTTTAAGCAATCCTTATTTACAGCAGATAACAGTAATTATTTAATTGGGTCGCATAGTTTATATTGAACATATACGAGGATCGTTCGTGAAGTTCTCGATCTGATTAAGAAACTCAAGATTTTTGAGAAATTTTGTTTCAAGTTTTCTATGTAGTCGCCTTGCAATTCAATAGATTTAGACCAACCAACGACATTCTGAATTCCCAGCTTTGTCAATATCATTTTTAGATGAATTCGGCAAATACGAAGGATTTGGAAATCTAGATTATGGAATTTTGTATTAAAAACCATTTTCCCATTTGAAAGAACACTTTCTTTTTGGCTAGCTGGGAACGTTCAGTTGATCTAATGGTGAACCGTAATACTCTCCGATGATTATCCTACCTCTTGCTAGGTAGTTTATGATCATCCCACGAAAATATCAGAAAACTGTAGCCGTGACTTTTCCTGCAGGTAGAAGGGTTATCGCTCTTTTTGGCACACTTTCACCTGCATCCACTCTCTATTTGGATTACTGCTTCATGTCTGAGTGAAATGACGACTCCATATTTCATCTACTTGCAAAAAGCAGAATTGTATTTTAATTAATCTGAATATTTTTGAGAAGTGTTCATGTCGAATGGAGCTTTGGTTAATTGTTAGCACACTTGATAGTCATGAAGTAGAAAGTTTTTTCATATTCAAAAGAGTGTATAAAAAGTATTGCATTGATCACAAGATCGCTTTCATGGGCGATCATATAATACAATATTGTGAATTTGTTTGACAATAGTCGTAGTGGTTTTAAGTCATCCTTAGCAACAACTTTTCTCAGTTAACTCAGAAGCCTCAAACTTCGAGTGCACGCTTTTAAAAGTATCTTTTCTTAAATTCGGTCCTGTTTTAGATATTTATTTAGGCCTGACTTGCAATTTTTCCAGTGCTTGTCGTTGATTCTTTCTTGACAAAAGTTAAAATTCCTTTTTAAATCCATATATTATCTAAAAAACGGTATTGGTTTCTTACATGCCCTTCACAATGTTCTCGAGTTCTTATAGGTCACGATTGTATGATGTCTTGTACTTGTACTGGTGAGTTTTTTGTTGGTTTAGTAGTGTTCTCCGTTACCATTTTTCAACTGCTGTACAATACTGGCGATTTATTGAAACATCGTGCAGAATATATAGGAAGAGCTGACAATGTGCCAACTGAGGAGATGAAATTTTAACTCTTGTCGAGGAAGATCCGACAACAAATACTTCAGAAATTGTGCATCAGATAATAACTCAAAAAAGACAGAGCTGTATAAGGTAAAGAATTTGTGTAGGGATTATCTTGCTTAATTTTTTAAGAAAAATTATTTGGACATTTTTTTTAATACATATTTTTGTGGTATATTCTTCTATTCTTGATGATTCTTCCTGTTGTTGATGATTCTTCCTATTGTTGATGATTCTTCCTATTCTTGATGGTATGGTATATGTCGGTACCCTGAAGAGTCTGAACATCGATAGACGAAACATATGCCATCCGATTGAAGGGATGGGTGGGGCTCGTTCCCGGTCAAGCAACCAACAAAAATATTCATTTAGGCGGAGACACAAGTGTTGTGTGTTCCACATGAGATTGTGGAACCCAACGGTTTGGTGTATTGATGACACTCAGCTACTGATCTCTCATCAGAAGCAGTCCAAGAAAATCTAACATTACATTTATACGCCATCCGATGGGAAGTCGGCAAAAAGATGAGTTGTTGGCTGTGGATAGGGTATCCCTATTCTTGATGGTATGGTATATGTCGGTACCCTGAAGAGTTTGAACATTGAGAGGCGAAACATATGCCATCCGGTTGAAGGGATGGGTGGGGCTCGTTCCCGGTCAAGCAACCAACAAAAACATTTTGAAAATATATATATATATAGTGTAATAGGTAATAGATTATATCTGATAAATGCAATAAAAGATCGTTATATATTTATATATACATTGGAAGGCTGTGTTGTAACTTGTTTGTTGCTGATATAAACAATATTTTCTTTTTCAACAAGACTTCAACAAGATCTTGCCAGACAATCGATTTTTTTCAAGAAAAGTTTTCTGGGTGCGATATTTCGCGAAATAGTATCATGCCAACTGGCCATCAAGATCAGACGATGTCACGCCCTTCGATTATTTTTGTGGAATTATGTTAAATCTGGTTTAATAAAATCTGGTAATTGTTAGGCATAAATCAAATAGTCAGGCCATCACTGCAAATATACCACGCAATATGTATGAAAGGGTAAGTGAAAATCGAAAAATATTTCTAAAACCGAAAAAATTGGACTAGTATGTAGTAAAAGAGAATAAAAAAACTCTGCACTTGACTGAATGATGGTAGAGTGCAAAACGTTCTTCAGCATTGATACTTTTAAATCACTACGGAAATAACATAACATTAAGACCATTCCTTATACCATAATTCTTTGCAAATAAACATTATTGCCATTGTCATAATTCATGAATTACACTGTTTAAGCTCACATAAAATACATATTATTAACTGTTTACAAATTGTATATAAAATAAAATAATGGTTCAAATTAAGACCCAAGATGGATAATAATTAATTTATTAAAGAATGAAAATACTTGTCCATATCTATTGACGAAGTAATTTGTTTTAAATGTATTTTTCATGGTTCAGCGATTAATTATCATAATTTCTTTGGTACATAAAGCAACCTCAGCTGTAACAGCTTCATTAAACATATACTAAAAAACCGTTATAAATGTTTTTCAATGTAAAAGAGACGCTACAAGTATACGAAATCCACTACCTATATGAAATGACATACTTAACATAAATATAAGTTAATATTAATAATTATTGTCCCAGGTTAGATACATATCTTTAAAATCTCAATAAAATCCGTAATAGTGTAATAGGTAATAGATTATATCTGATAAATGCAATAAAAGATCGCTATATCTATATTTAGCACCGTAATACTGTCTCAAAAACATGTTAGCCATTAAATAATATATATTACATATGTTACTCGTAAAGAATGCGCGGGTTTGGAACCAGCACAACATTATTATTTAACAAGTTAATAATTTTGTTCGATTTTTTCCCTACTGAGCCTAAGCTTATAGTCCATATTCATTCAATGTTGGTTATATATCATTTGTGTCGTTTACAGGTGGACAGCAAATACATTAGGCGACAAGAAAATTGTTTTTAGATACCATTCCTATAAAAGATATAATATACTGAATCATTCAAGGGATAATTTATTTGATATTGTTATGTGTAAGGTAAGCCTTAATATAAAACTAAAGATGTTCATTGGTATATGAATAGTTTAAAAAAAATCTACCTGATATGTTTACATATTTGACACTGAGAAAAGCAACAGAAAATCTGGAGATCAAAATAAATGATATTAAACTGTTCATAATAACTTTGGATTTGAAAGGGTGGGTACTAAAACATAGACAGAAAACTATAATACAAATAATACATAATAATAAATTGACATTTTCAATGTGTGTCAAGGAATAAACCACTGTAAATTCTCGTTGCGACAGTCGATGAGGAACACGAGGTTGTACAGAAAAGTGCATCTATTGTTTTTCACTTTCATATGTTCTGATGGTTTTTGAAAGTCTTCTTGCTGTAGAGGTATGTAATGCTTGTTGGTAGTGTTATTCTACACTGTTCTGCGATATATTTAGCGCACACCCTGTATACTATACCTACTGTATATCATCATCATCATCATCAGGCCGTATCGATCCACTGCAGGATGAAGGCCTCTTCAGCATGCTTCCAACCTTCACGGTCCTGGGCTTTCCTCTGCCACTCGGGTATATATACTTAACGATGTCATCAATCCATCGTTCTTTCGGTCTTCTTCGCGGACGTTTGCGATCAAGCGGTATCCACTCCAGGATTGCCTTGGTCCATCTGTCGTCCCATCGCCTCGCTATATGGCCTGCCCATCTCCATTTCAATTGTTTTACTCTTTCAATGATGTCACAGACTTTTGTTTGTTCCCTGGTCCATGCGCAGGACTTTCTGTCTCGTCTTGTAATGCCAAGCATACATCTTTCCTGCTGTATATATATATATATATATATATATATATATATATATATATATATATATATATATATATATATATATATATGTATATGTATATGTATATATATATATATATATATATATATATATATATATATATATATATATATATATATATATATATATATATATATATATATATATATATATATATATATATATATATATATACTCATCATGTAGAACTCATCATGAAATTTTCTCAGAAATCCAAAAATGAAATAATATACCGGATGTTCTATTTAAAATAAGGAAGTTACTGGCGACTTCCGGGATAACCGGAAGTGCTATGACCTTGAAAATATTTTAAAATGGAACACACATCTGATAGTGTGCTTTGGTGATTTATAATGTTGCTCTTTTGTTTTACATTATTAGAGTGACATTGCTAGTGCATTATTGTGTGTCGGTTCTGGATTTTCTGTTTGAAATGGCGCTTCTAAATGAATTAGCTGTAATTAAATTTGTTACTTTAGCCAACGAGGGAGGATAGCAACCAAGAATATATTGCACTACACCAATCGACGGTTTCTCGTTCAGTAAAACGATTCAAGGAGACAGGGAAGTACAGACGGCGACTTGGACAAGGACGTAAACGGTGTATGACGCAAAGGAATGATCGCTATTTACAACTTCGCACATTTGCAGCTCTACATCCAAAAAATGAACTGCTGAATGCAAGGCAAGTTAATATTAGTGAAAAAACAGTAAAAAGATGGCTAAAGAAAATCAGTTTAAATTCAAAACGTCCTACCAAAGTCCCTCGGCTTCCCCCAAATTACAAAACTGCCAGGTTACAATTTGCACGAGACTATGCTGATTCGGATGAACGAGAATGAAGCAAAGTTCTTTTCTCCAATGAGACACGAATACAATTGTAGAAGCCTGATAGACGTGTAAGAGATTATAGAAGAACTGGGGAACGATATGCTACGTGTAACCTCGTGTAAACCGCGAGATTCGGTGGGGGGTCCATTATGCTATGGGAAGGCATCAGTTGGGAAAGTTGTACTGCGCTGTTGAGGTGAATGTAACAATAAATGCAGACTGGTTCATCCGCAACATTATATGGTGGTTTTACCATATGGGCTCTACCATATGGTGGCTTTATTGGGTATGATAGATTTGTGCTAATGCACGATAATGCTCGCGCACATGTTGCTGAAACAGTTTTCCAGTACTTACCGCAAGTCGAGATTGCGTCATTTAAATTGCCATGTTTAAGTCCCGATTTAAATATCATCGAACAGTTACGGGATATTCTTAAATGTCGTATACGAGATCGAAATCTAGCTCCAAATTTAATTCTAGCATTATAAATCGCCGTTCAGGATGAATGGAATCAAATTGCGGAAGAGACTATAAGAGATTTTCTCCGAAGCATGCCTAGAAAGATGCAAGTTGTAATTACTAATCGATGTAATTATCAATCGATTAGGGTACGCGAAATAGGAAAACATAATACGGGATCATATTTGGAGAGCACATTGCTTCACTGCTGAAATTTGAGTGTTTAGTGAAAATTTTGCCTAAAACTACTAATGTGTGCTATGTGGCTTTATCGTGGTGCCTTTATTAATGGTGTGTTTACCGTGTAAGTGGAGGAAACAAAGTGGAGGAACAATGAGTATTCTTTTCGAGCGAGTTAATGTTGACTTTTGGGTTGCCGTTTGATTTTGAAGCACTATTAGGATGACTTCTAACTTGTCTGTACTTAGTACTCGCAAAAACATGTCTCATTATTAGTTATGGTATATTTCCTAAAGGTTCCTAGACACTCTGAAAAGCATTTCTTCAACAACAGACTATCGATATTCTTTTCATAGAAAAGTCAGTTTTTAGGAGTAAGTCGTACCCCTAAGCATTTCATACCCAAAACATCAGTCAAAATATTTTGAACGAACATACGAGTTATATTCGAATCAAGATCTACATATCTCTCCTACACTAAAATGAGAATGTATACTCCCATGTATTCGACAGACATGATTCACTAAATGTTTTTAGGTAACATTTTCAACAACCTAAGGTAAAAAATTAATTGCAAGCAAAACATTTAAAACAAAATCATTAAGGACCCTGGTTAATCATTTAAGAACCCTGGTTAATCATTGAGTTGCTTTCGAACGTTCAACTCGAGCCCGACTGATGACGATTTAAGGCCGGTCTCGGGAGATGCTTACTGGCGTTTGACGGTGACTGAAGGATTGATAATTTTTACGTGGAGCAGGGGAAAACATTTTTCTTGTTTTTGAATATTTTTAGTCAGATAATTGCTTGAACTGACATAGTAAATGCACTCCTGAAATTTTAGCACTTTTAAAGGAACCACAAAAATTCTGTTAAAATTTAAATATAAATATGTATACTGGGTGTTGCACTTTTTTGTATCTAGTATAAATCTCAATTTTTACTAGTTTTTTAAAAATTATTGATTTGTTATAATACTTATTTTAACTATTATTATTTAGCTGTTCTGGAGGATGTATAACAATATATTAATTATTCCATAATACAAGACATTATTAGGAAAATGTCTAATAAATTCCAAATCGATGTTTAATTTATGGAGATTTTCCATAAAACATCAAACTATTGATTTGCGATTACTTGATTTGCATATTTACCCTAAACTTGGCAACATCACAAGGATTCATCTAGTAATGAAATATATATTTTAGCAAGTAAACTATAATGATTATAAAATTAGTTTTAACTAGTTCCTGATAAACCTAAAATTATGGATGAAAAAATAAACCTCTTAAATTATTTTTACAAGATTTTTTTATTGCATATTTTCATAGTTTTATTCATAGTTCAAAGTATATTTCATAGTTTCAAGCTAGCTAACTAAATTTTTCAATCATCTCAAATTGAATAGCAAATCTTTAACGTGTAAAATAGCCTGTGTAGTTGACAGTTCTATTGACTTAATCTTAGAAAACAGAAGTCAAAGTAAAGTCTTTTGACAAGGTAACATTTGAAGTAAACCCTCATATTAGTTCTATAAATGTTTTTGGATTTTAGTCTGACTGAATCCTAAGAAATTATTTTAGCTGACTTGAGAGCGGATACTGTATCTACTTGAGAGCGGATACTGTAGTACCAGAATGAAATTCTACAGATCAAAGAAAAGGGAAACAAAATAAAGTTACACTACTAGAGTGTAACGAAAGAATTTGCGTTTGTTTATAAATATAGAATTATATTTCACTACACACATACATGTCTATTATGGCCTATATAGAGATTTGGCTTTCCTTACAACTGCCTTCCATCCCTTTCTATTCACTGCACTTTCCATCCATTTCGTATTTCCTTAATATCCGTGAACACGCCATGTTTTTTTGGTTTTGTGAATGACTTGTAGATTCTGACATTACATTTTTTGGATAGTGCTTTAAATAACATTTCATTTTTAAGTCTATAAAAACCTTTATTCACTGCTAGTGTGCGCTTCGCTATTTTTGCGCAAATGTCATTACTTTTGGTCAATATATTTCACAATGGTCATTATATTTCACTCTTTAGTAGTTTAATACCATTTCAACTTTTTGCTCCGAAAAATAAATATTCCTTCTTCACTATTCATGTGATACCACTGCGAAATATTCAGGCTACTTAACAAAAATGTTAAAATAAGTGAAATAAGTCACAATATTGAGGTAATTTTAGATATTATTTTTAAAAAGGGTGGTGGAGTGACGCTGCTCCTGCGATTTGCGAATTATGCGGTTATCAATCCTCACCGCTTAGGTTAGCTTAGTTTCAGGAAGAAGACATGAGTCTTGAACTTATGGGAAGATCAGGTCGTCTACGGTCAAGAGCAGGTGAGACTGCAGATCCTAGATCATGCAGTAGAAAGCTCAAGGATGGATTGAGAAAACAAAGGCCTTTAATTTGAGGAATAAAAAAAATATACAAATTTTAAATAATGAATAATTAAGTAAATCAGAGGGGTCGGGTCTTTCAAATTCCGCAGTATTTTTAATTCTTGAATAAAACACAAATGCGTTGTGAATTTGCCTAAGTCTAGTCTCATTTTAGAAGTCTAATGTATGACATTTATAAAAATAGAGTCGTACACAATATAATAACGAGTTAAAGTTGTTAAATTATTTTATGAGAATGGGACTGGGAATATTTTTAGAAAATTATGTGATATTTACGGTTTGCACAATTGTCTATCTGAAAGCACTCTAAATGAAATTGTTCGAAGTGAACGAAGAAACTGGTTCGGTGGAAGATCAAAGAAGAAGAGAAGAGCAATATATGGTCGTTCACAAGAGCATATTGATTTTGTACGTGAAAGTCTTGCTGAAGACCCAGAAATTTTCGTTAGTCGACGTTTACAACAATTTGACTCAGTGAAACCATAACATAGCGTATTTTACGAAATATTTTAGTCCTGAAGGTACAGTGAATCATTGAAAACGTCGTGCATTTGCCAATTGGATCAAAAAACAAAAAATACAACTTTTTTAAAGATTTTTCTTAAAAAGTCATCTTTTCAGAGGAAGCACATTTTGAAATTGATGGCTATGTTAATAAACAAAATCGCCGCATTTGGGGTGAGGAAAATCTACGATTGATTGATGAGAAATCTTTACATCCTAGACGAATCACTATTTAGGGTCCGTTATGGTCAGGAGGTGTAATTGGGCGGCATGTCTTTCAGAATGGTGTTCGATATCGTGAAATGATAACTGGATTTTTGTGGGCTGAATTGAATAATATTGATCTGGAGGATATGTGGTTTCAACAAGATGACGCTACACTTCACTCTGCTAATAAAACAATTGATTTATTGAGAGAAAACTTTCCTGGACAGCTTATTGCAAAAAACGGTGATGATAATTGGCCACCAAGATCATGTGATTTGACACCGTTGAACTATTTTCTTTACGGCCGCGGAAAAAGCTAGGTCTATAAGAACAATCCACAACCAATTCTTGAATTAAAGGATTAAATTATTCGATTCCTTGGTGAGATAGAGCCACGGTTATGCCAAAATATCATCCAAAATTTTGACAAAAGAGTTAACGCCAGTGGAGCTGCAAGAGGTGATCATTTGGCAGATATTGTTTTTGTGTTTAAATGTCATACACTATACTTTAATTATCAATTAAAAGTTTTTTGAAATTAACGCAAATTCTGCGTTTTATTCAAAAATTTAAAAAAATCCCCTCAATTTGAAAGACGCTTTACCTTAAAAACGTTAATATTTTGGTTACACCATATTACTAATTTCATCAGTCAGGTAAAAAGATCAGTACCGAGCATTAACAGCAATAACTGAATCGTATTGGTGACATACACGAGGAAGAAAGGATGATGATTTTATTGCACTTGACATATCCTACATTTTTCCCTTTGAATAATAACCTCGTATATCTATAATATTGACACATACTACATGTCTGTTGAAGTTATAGTTGAGAAATAATTGAACTTATTAACTGAAAACCATTATCTTTTTTTCAAAGTTAAATTCGATACTTTATAGTGCAAATCTGTTGAAAATGTAGAATATTATTTTAAGTTTTTATTACCAATTGCAATTTAAGAACTAATAATTACACCAATGTTGCAAACTAATAGTTCAAATGTTCTTGATTGTTACACAGTACAAAAATTAGCACTGAACTACAACTGCCACAATTATAGCGTTATGAAATTTTAAAATTAAAACCACCAATCGATGAGATGCAGCGTTACGGTTTTTAAGCATCCGTTCGAGTATTTTCGGCATGACGAAATGAAAAAGACAGAAAAAAAACACAAAACATCATGAAATCCAGAAATAAGACCCAGTGCCAAACCGTGCAAAAAAAAACGTGAAATAACATCGATATTTTTCATCACTTTAGAGGCAGACAACCTGAATATCTTCCAACATCCGGTGTTATTTTTCGTTAATATTTTTCGCAAATAAGCAAATGAATGTTTTATGTTCAACAGTTTTTAACGATTTTAAAAAAAGCTACAGTATTACTTAGTATACTGTTCTTTTTTTAATCTTCCGTTTCCTTTTCATATTGTTCAACATCTTAATCTTGTGGGTAAATATTTCTTTTTGCTAATTATAATGATTAAGTTAATCATTTTCGAATGGTTTCAACCTAGACAAAAAAAGAAAATGTGTATTGAGATGTGTATTTGATGCCTGATGGAAAACTGATACATATACTATCTAAAAAGGTCAAACTATTGGAACCCTTGATAATTTCCTAACTCCAATGACTTTTGGAACCGTTGGAGTTAAATATAAACTTAATGAGATTTCGACTTCCATACCAAATCGTATCACATCGCATCACTCGATGCGCGTTTCACTAGCCACGTTAGCGTCATTAGGAGATAATTAAAACTGGTTTTAATGACTGGTGAATTAACTGATGATTTTAAATGGTATTAATGGTGAATTCACATAGTTTCTGTCTTTGAAACTCTGGAAAATATACAAGAAATATTTTTAACTGTGAATTTTTTGCTATTCAGTTCGACGAGTCAACAAACGTATCGAACTTGGCGCAATGTTTGTGTTTTGTCCGATAGGAATGCGAGGGGTCAATTAAAGAAAATATGGTCTTTTGCAAATCCAACTGGCGAAGGACTCTTTAAAGTTTTTATTGATGCAACACAAAACGAAAACTAAACTTGGTGTGATAGCAAAAATTAAAAGGTATGCCACATTTGGAATGGACGCACTGCTTTTTTCACAGAAATGTGTTTGCTACAAAAAAGATGCCAGATAATTAACAAACTTTGCTGTCAGAAGCCGTACAATTTGTTAATTTCATTAAAAGCCTCAGACTACCTTGCCTTCCACATTGTGCGAACAAATGGGTTCCAAATATAACTCACTGCTTTTCCATACTGAAGTCAGGTGGTTGTCGCGAAGAAAAGTTTTCACAAGGCTTTTTGAATTGCGAGATTAATAAAAAATCTTTTTTAGAGTTAAAAATAGTTCATTCTTAAGAGTTTTTACAAGATGGAGAAACATTATTGCTATTGGCTTATTTATATGATATATTTTCACATCTGAATGACTTGAATACGAGTTTACAAGGCCGTTACAAAAACATTTTACTAATCAGAGACAAAATCAATGCCTTCATCAAGAGGCTTGGTTTTTGGATTATACGACTTGAAATATGCAATTTTGATGCATTCACTTTAATTTCGGATTATATTACCAAAAATATGGATTTAGAAAATTTTGTTATTGACCGCGTGTTGGAGAGCATGAAAACGCATTTACGCGAATTGAAAATTCAATTACTGGAATATTTCCCAGATAGCAACGATGATTGATCGAAAAGATGGGTTCTCAATCCCTTAGATGAAAATGTTGCAGCTGCTGAATTACCTATTGAAATTTACAACCAACTTATTGAAGTATCGGCCCACAAAACTCTACTCTAACTAGAATTTTTAACTCAAGATTTAAATAAGCTTTGGCTTTTACGACGATGTGTATACAGAAGCCTAGTAACGGAATCTTTGAAAACATTGATCCCTTTCGCTACTTCTTACTTATGCGAAAAAAGTTTCTCGTCAATAATTTGGTTATGTGTGTTTGCCATGATGATCCTCGTATAGAAAAACATTTAAGTGAAAAACAAAATCAACCGACGCATTAAATTAATATTTCAGGTTTGGCTATTACGTTATTTAAGTTTATTTTATTATGTTGTTATTACCTGGTAATATTTAATCTTTTAACTTTCTTTTAAATTAAGAATACTTTAATAAAAGAATGTTTCGTGTAAGGGTCTTATTTTTTGAACACAATACGAATCCCCATATTTTCGAATGCGACCCCCGACCCCCACTATTGGTTGAGTTTCTAAGTTAAACTTACTCATCCAATTTCCGTTATCATTCATCGAACCAAAAATTTTTCGGAGCACTTTTTTTCAATTATTACAACCTTTTCTTCTGTTTTAACTATAAGGGTTTACGTCTCGCAGCCATAAGCGACTACTGGCCGAATGAAGGTTTTATAGATCTTGACTCTTGTGTCGCGTTGCATTAGTTTAGAGCTTAGCATAGACTACAGGGAGTAAGTAGTTTTGTTTCTCATCATAATATGGTTTCTAATTTCTCTTGTGAAGTTTTGTTTTCATTTAGTTTGTTTCCCAGATAAGTAAATTCGATTGTCCAGGTATGTTTTCCTAGTATGTTCTTGTATGTTAACCTATGAACTAGTTCTCATTTCTATCCTCCAGCTTTCTTTTGTGTATCATACATAGATCTCTCTTAATAATCTTTTCGATCTATTATCAGTTTTTTTTATTAGTTACCGTTCGATTTACGTCTATGTCGGTTTCGCTGAAGACTCTGTTCAGAACTACGTTACACAGAGCCGGTGCCAATTCAACCCCCTATCGTAAAACCTCCCCGATTTCAAATTCTACCGTTGTATGTTGTTAGAGTTTTACTAGTGCCTTACAGTTTAGCATCGTCATTCGGGCTAATCTAATTAGCTTAGCTGATGTTAAAATTTCCTCCATGGCCTCGTATACCACATGTACGCGAGATGTACGATGTCTTTTTAAGCCAAAAAAACAATTGGAATAACGTGTTTTTATTTGAGGGTCCAATGTCATGTAGTATCCTTTGATAGTAACCAGAAAACCAGATTCTGCAGACGTTTCAAATTACTAAAACCATACTAGGATTTTAGAAGATACCCTTGTAGCTTTTTAATGTTTCAAACGTTTATTATAGATTTTACTCAACATATGTTTCGCCTTATTAGGGCTTTCTCAAGATTAGCTTGAACTAATATTAATGGTCAAACACAGTGTTTCCAAGTATTGAGGTAAAATTATTTTTTGTGTTTTGAAAGTCTACTCTAATTATCTTAAATATTGGCTGATAAAAATCGGACTATTACACTACACTTATAACTAATTACTATATGATATTATCTATTACCGGGGTGTTTGGGAAATTTAGCTGGTCATTCGTGGTTATTATATGACTATTTCTTAAAAAAATTTTTATTTCCAATATTTCTAGTAGGTCTAAATTTTTACTTATCTTTTCTACGTGTAATAATTTAACATTGTTTATATCTATAAAATGGTTGTTTTCAATAAAATGTGTAGATATTCCGGTGCTTTTAATATTGTTTAAGATATCTTTTTTGTGTTCTTTTATTCTATAACCTATACTTCTACCACTTTAACCGATATATACCGCGTCACAATCGTTAGAATTAATTTTATATACACCCGATTTATTTAAGGTACCCGTTTTATCCTTATTATTAACTAACATTCTACCTACATTAATTTTATTTACACAAATATCCTCACAACCTAGTTTATTTAATCTTTTACATATTGACTATGAAAAGGAGATAGTTTAACTTGCCAAGATTGTTTACAAGAATTTAGTTTAGTCAATACATAGTTAGTTAGTTTTCCACTAAAGAAAGATAATTTTTATATCTCTAGCTCTATACCATTAAACAGATAGCAAAAAACAATGGCTACAACGAAAGATTAATTGATAAATTGTAAAAAAATAAACAAAGAAAGTTGAATTTACAAGAATTCTATAACATTAAAAAGCAAAAAGACAAATTGTTTAAATTTATTAATTACACTTTTAAACTTAGTAATACAATATGCAAAAGATTAAATAAACTGACAAAATAAAAAACAAAAAGACAAATTGTTTATATTTATTAATTACACTTTTAAACTTAGTAATACAATATGTAAAAGATTAAATAAACTGGGTTGTAAGACTATTTGTGTAAATAAACTTAATGTAGGTAGAATGTTATTTAATAAATTTTAAATAATAATAAATAATATATAAACAGTGTTAAATTATTACACTCAGAAAAGAAAAGTAAAAAATTAGACCTTCTAGAAATATTGAAAATAAAAACATTCTTAAGAAATAGTTACATAATAACCACGAATGACCAATTAAATTTCTAAAATACCCCTGTAATAGATAAGATCATATTGTAATTGAATAGCACGGTTTTTACCGATATTTAGGATAATTAGACTAGACGTTAAAAAAACAAGAAATAAAATATAAACAATTTTACCTGCATACTCGGAAACACTGTGTTTGAAGATTAGTATTAGTTCAAGCTACTCTTGAGAAAGCCCTAACAAGGCGAAACATATGTAGAGCAAAATCTATAATAAACATCTGAAACATCTACATCTACAAGTATATCATTTAAAATTCTAGTATTTTCAATATGTTTCACAAGGAACCAGCTGCGGAATCCATAAACATTACTTAAACAATATTTTCCTGCTATATTTTGGGCATTTGAACTTAATTAGATAACATTTTTTTATACTATTGATAGTTATCGATGTCAGAGCGCCAGTTTTCGAATTACTTTCGAATTAGTCACTATATAACCGTTACATTTGAATACATATAACTGATTACTGTGATCTAATTCAACTATTACTGTGCATTAATGGTAATGTAACGATCAATTTACTTTAGTCGTGATTTGTTTAATGCGTTTTTGACCAGCCGTTACCGTTCTAGGAACTCAGCAAACATATACCAATCCAAGATCCATTTCCCAATGTTTTTCAATACTGTCTACTAAAAATTTACTTCCTTTACTCCTAATTGAAAATGTTAGAATGTATTTGGAAATGACTTTATGCAAAAACTATTCTCTTATAGATGGTTCCGGAAATCCCGTGTGTTGCATAAAGAAAATTAGCCATTTAATTAATCAACATAATTCATATATATTTGTGTTAATTCCACAGGAGAAACATCATATAATGAGGTGCCATTATTATCATTAAGTTCCGTTAGAATGTTCGCTCATGAAAAATAACCACCGGCATAACATACATTATTTATGGGCTCTGACTGAAGTAAATATTAATATAGTTTTTTAAATAATATTATGTAGTTTATTATTTATGCAACTAATCAAAATTTGTGTCATTGATGAAATGTACAACATAAATTAATTCTAGGATCAATGTTCAACGTTTATTGTAGATTTTGTTATATATATGTTTCGCCTCGTTAGGGCTTTCTCTAGAGTAGTTTGAACTAATATTAATTGTCAAACACAGTGTTTCGAAGTATACAGTTAAAATAATATCTTTTGTATTTCTTGTTTTTTAACGTCTAGTCTAATTATCCTAAATATCGGCTGGTAAAAACCAGGCTATTCAATTACAATATGATTTTGTCTGTTCCCGGGGTGTTTTGGAAATTTTAGCTGGTCGTGGTTATTACATGACTATTTCTTAAGGATTTTTTATTTCCAATATTTCTAGTAGGTCTAATTCTTTACTTTTATTTTCTGAGTGGAATAATTTAACATTGTTTATATCAATAAAATGATGGCCTCCGATTTATCCTTGTTGTTAACTAAGATTCTACCTACATTAAGTTTATTTACACAAATACTTTTACAACCTAGATTATTTAATCTTTTACGCACTGTATTACTCAGTTTAGAAGTGTAATTTATACATTTAAAAGATTTGTCTTTTTGCTTTTTAATGTTATAGAATTCTTGTAAATTGAACTTTCTTTAATTATTTTTTAACAATTTTTCTAGCCGCTGTTTTTTGTTATCTGATTAAGGGTATAGAACTCTTTTTTAAAAATGAAAACTATGAAAAGGAGATAATTATACATGCGAAGATTGTTTAGAACTGAAGTAATACCGTCACTGTTGTAGTCAGTTTTCTGTAAATATCAGATTGTAATTTATTAGATATTTTCTTTACCTTTATGTAAGGTATTACATTTATATATTTACCTCTCTAAAAAGTTAATTTCATCATTAAGTCTAATCTCCATAGTGAATTGAATATTTTTGTGTATGGAAGGCTAACAAGACCAAACATATGAAGAGCAAAATCTATAATAAACGTTTGAAACATTAAAAAGCTACAAGTGGATCATTTAAAATCCAAGTATTTTCAAAATGTTTCACAAGAAACCAACTGCAAAATCCACAAATATTATTAAATTAATTCTATTTTAATACAAATTAATTAGATTTTCAAGAAGAGTGTCAAAACTTTGAAACGTAATAGCGGCAACACTGTTTGAAATGTAAATATCACTCAAAAGACTGCTGTGATCAATACATTGTGTCAATTCATTTTATCTACGTCGAACATTCGCTAATAGGGGGAAGCTGGAAGAGCTAAGAAACTTAATGAGTTTGTGAACAAACATAACAGCAGGATTTGTGCCAATGAAAATCCTCAAGTGATTCAGGAGTTACCGATTCATCTTTAGAAAGTCACTGTTTGGTGCGGTTTTGAGCTGAAAGAGTGATAGAACCTATATTTTTTTATGAAAATGATGGAAATCATGTTACTGTGAACTAACTGTGAACCAGTGGTGGCTCGTGAGGGAGAGCATCCAGCATTTATGACAGTAAACAATTTTTCAGAGCAAAACACCATATTTTATTTCCGTTCAGTTTCTTTCCTTTAACTCATTTTCCTGGTTCACCTCCTGTATAGGGTTTCAATAGCACGAAAAGTAAAAGGAGGAAGGGGAAAACAAAAAAAATCCTCGGCAGAAAATTCTTCTACGCTTCGCCCCCACTTTAAATTTAAAAACTCACGAGCCGCCACTGCTGTGAACGCTATGGATACACGCTAAGAGAATATCTTTGATCTGAACTAATAAATGTAGATATATGTACAGGATGATTCCTAAGTTGGGGCTTTTTTTAGCAGTGTATAAAACTGAATAAAACAAACCTTTTTTTCTAATTCCATTTTTTAAATGTCTCTAAAATTAAGCCACTACAGCCTTTAATAAATAATAAAAAAATATTTATGTTATATTAAATAAATTATTTTATATTTTATTTTATTAACTAATTTATGTTGTATTTTATTGCAGGTTTTAAGATGGATTTCTACCATGATTTTTGGAAAAATAAAATGGCTCACGTGTATGAGAATAGTGAATTAGTTGACATGCTGTTAATTTATGGAGAGTGCCTTCAAAATGTCAATGCTGTATCTCAGCTATACGCTGAACGTTTTCTTTTTCGGGTTCACCCATTGCCGAAATCATTTATTCGAGTTGTGTAAAGAGGTACACCGGTGATTTGAGGGAACATCGTGGAGGATCGCGGGATGACCTGAAAACGGGAGGAACAAATTTTGAATCTTGTCAAGGAGGATCCAACAACAAGTACTCGAGAAATAGCTCGGCAAGTTGAACTGGAAAAAAAAGTTTTTACAATATTGCGAGAAAATCAGCTGTACCCATTTCATGTTCAACGAGTTCAAGCATTAGAGCCACAAGACTACCCTAACAGAGTTCAGTTCTGCCAGTTCTTACACCAACATGAGACTAATCAAAACTTTACCAGAAACATTTTGGTTATGGACGAGGCTTTATTTACCCGAAATAGAATTCACAATTCCCACAATACTCATTTTTGGTCAATCGATAATCCTCATGCTTCTAGAGAAACAAATTTTCAAAATGGATTTTCGGCCAATGTGCGACAATTGTCAGCAGTATTCTTGTTGAGCCTTTTATTTCATTTGGCATTTTGTTGCAAGTGTTGCTCCAATCCAACGTCCAGCTCAGTTGGATTCTTTCCTCGAAGCAAAAATGCCAAATGAGATTTTGGTGAAACTTGACAGCTCAGTATCTCTGCTATAAAACGAGATTATCATCATTAAAATCGATTAACGGATTGTCAACTTATAGCGCTTAAAGTGACAATACTTTTAGTCAACTCGTCACTCGGGCTAATATTAAATTTTGATTTAAGCTCGGTAAAACTTTTACAGAAACATTTGAATTGATGAAAAAAGTTTATGGTGTTAACTGTTTATACCGTACACGTGTGTTCGAGTGGTATAAGCGATTCCAGGACGATCGCGATACTTAGACGACGACTCAAAGCTAGATCGACCAAAAACAAAAAGCACAATGTCTTGGTAGAAAAAGTGCATTAAATAATCGCCTCTAGTATGAATTCGGCTCTGAGATGGATAGCAGAGGATTTAAATATGACCAAAGACATGATTTACGAAATTTTGACAAAAGTTTTAAACAAACGAAAAGCCTGTGCTTTAACATCCTCCGTATTCGCCTGATTTATCTTCGTGTGGATATTTCCTCTTCCCGTAACTGAAACTTATGACAGTATTACACAAGTCCAAGAAGTCGTGAGGATGATCGTTGAGACGATTCTGAAAAACGGCATCGAAAAATCTACAGGGTGTCACAAAAAATGTATATACACTTTGACTGGTTTTAAAATCAGTATTTATTTTCATACAATTTACATTAGGGTTTCAAGATAATACCTAAAGGATCAGCCTTTATTTTGACTAACGCCAGTTTTCAAACTGCCCGCTGTGGTGGTCCTGGCATTGCTGATAACGAGAAGCAATGGAATCGCAAACATGGGGAATCATTTCCATTGGTATTTGTTCGCATTCTCTTTCAATCGCTATTTTTAATTTATTGAGCGTTGCTGGTTTTGTTTTATAAACCTTATCTTTAATGTATCTCCATCAAAATAAGTCGAGCGGCGTGAGGTCAGTTGAAACTACGGGGTATTCAACCCAACCTCTTCGTCCAAACCATCTGTTCAAGTAAGTTAAAGTAAGTTATCAGAAAATAAAGTGTGTATACATTTTTTTGGGACACCCTGAATCTTCGCATTGATTGAACCTGCCCAGAGGCGTATTCATGCGGAAGGGATATATTTTGAATAAAAATAAATAATTGTGGTAAAAGAATTTCTTAAAACGGCCCTGGTGTATGAAACCAAGACATGTTGGAACGTGTAATAAAACTACAACAATACTGCTTAGCTTAGTAGAATACGAAAATACCATAAAACTCGAAGAGAGTTACCACTAAAGACTAATATAATATATTTGGTGTTTATTGGTAAATCTCTTCGAGTATAGTGTTTCAAACCGGAGTTTCCAATAGAATAATTGACTTTATACTATGACAAAAAGAAAACATTTTAAACTCTCTACCACATTTTTTGCAATCCCATGGATAAACCGTGGATAAATCCCATGGATAAACCAAACAAGAAGTGTATCAGATTATATATCCAAAACATGCTATACAGTGAGCATATTTTCAGTCTGATTAAGATCTATGGTATATAAGGGGTATTACCTTTTTTTTGGTTCCTCAATGTATTTGAGTAAACCGTATGTTTCTAGTATGGGCCGAATTCTGCTGTATTTTGGAATGTATTTCATCAATTAACGGTTTAATAAAATTTTACAAAGTATCTTCATAATTCTTCACCAAATTTGGATAATTCATTAGCTAACAAAAAAATAATAATTACACAGTCACTTAAACATATCGAAATAATTATACCCAAAAAATAACGCTCTAAATACGAAGCCGTACGTCAAGCAGCATCTTATTTGTCATCCGGTCCCTCTTATTTACCGCCTCGCCCGTTTTTTTCCTTCTTATTTCTCTCATTACTCGAACGCTTTGATGAAATGTTTATTAAATGGTGCTCGAAGAATGTGCTTATAAAATTTACGACTTCATATTTCGCGTTGCGCCTTGCTTCTTTTTTATCGCTGTTTCGTTCGGCCAAATAAAAGACGGAAAATAAAAAACGACATTAGGGGAAGTAAAGAAAAAAAAACGTCATATGTTTTTCAAACGACTTCATTATTTAACTATATAAAAACAGGCGGAAAATTTCAGTTGTTTGATATCTTTAATCATTGAAAAATCTTTTTTGTTTAACTTTAAGGAACGATAGAAAAAAAGAGAAAATAAGAAATGAAAAAGGTAATTTATAAAAATATAAATTCCTTTATTTTTTTCCCTCGATACGAAGTTAATTGACTAATAATTTGACATTAAGTCTGTCAAACGTATCAATAGTATCCAAAGATAAATAATTTGGTTTTGGAAATTGTTTACCAACTTTTTTTAAGTTTTTGCATGTTCTAACGCAATGAGGATATTTTATGAAAATAATCAAATCATTTATTTAAGGTCTTTTGATGCACGTTTCGTTAACCATAATAAAACCATCGGGAAATAATCAAACCTTAGACTCTTATTTGAATTTCCTGAGTTCAATTCTTCTATTGGAACCTTCGGTGTAAAACACTAAACTCGAAGACATTTACCACTAAATACCAAATAACTTTTTGAAACTTTCCGACGCACGTTTCGCTAACCATGTTAGCATCATTAGATGATGATGATCAGATTAAGATTAAATCATCTAATGATGCTAACATAGTTAGCGAAACGTTCTTCGAAAAGTTTCAAAAAGTGATTTGGTGGTTAGCGGTAAATCTCTTCAAGTTTAGTTCCTATGACGTATTTATACAATATTTGCTGGATATATCAACTCTTCTGCAACTTTCATCAAATCTATGTGTCAACCGATATAAAATATACTATACTGAGAGGCAAGTTAATTCGAAATTCACTGTTAAAATTTAAATTATTACGAGAATATATCGAGAATATCTGAAATATATAAATCTAAAATATTTTTAAATGAAACAAGTAAGGACCAGCATCATGGTAATTACCTTAACGATTATTACTTGAGCCAACAAATACATAAAATAACCCAAAAAATTGGCATTTAGATGCAAGCTTAGGAATATGAGGGTCGTTAACAAATTCTCGTATTATACATAGAGACGCAAGTAAAATCTAATGTTTATGATCTTTGTTAAATATGATTAGTTGATAGCGTGCCGCGAAGGTTGATATGCATGAATTTAGTAGCTTGTTTGTGGCGATGAATTAAAGTCTATGTCAAAACAAATTTTGACATTTTCTGTTATGAAGTACATTGTTTTAAATGGATTTAACCAGGATGGACATACAAAAAGAATTATGTTCTACTTAAACCATTCTTCGTATTTGTTTTCAACGTTAAACATAGTGGGGTTCTGAATTTTTAATATCGTTGCATATCCATTTTAGATGTTGAAGACGCTCGAGATGTCCATAAATCGCTACGAAAGACAAAATCATTACAAAAGTCCACAAAGTCGTGTTAAATGATAGCCGACTGAAGGCACTCGAGCTTGCAAACTGGCTCCAAATATATCCACTACATTTTACACGATATTCTGGGTATAAAAAAGGCTCTCCGCTCGACGAGTGCTGCGTTATTAACATTCATAGTGCTCATACACTTTATTATCCACAATCAGCCTATGAAGTCCACTGATGGACGTAGGCCTCTCTTAAGAGCTTCCACTGTGTTTGGTCTTGTGCGACCTGTATTCAATTTGTTTTGATGCGTCTTAGGTCATCAGTTAATCTGGTGGGGGAACGTCCTCTATTTCTAAAGACATCGGATCTTGGTCTATATTCGGTGATTCGTTTTATCCACCTGTCATCAACCACTCTCGCAACATGACCCGCCCAGTTCTGCTTCAACATTGATATTCTTACTACGGCATCAATCGCTATAGTTTTTTAGCGTATTTCTGTGTTTGGTGTTCGATCTCTGAGAGAAACTTCAAGCATTATCCATTGCCCATTGGCATTTCTAATTGTCCGTTTTGTTAAGTTTCTTCACATATATGTGAGAACGGGAAGGACACACTGGTTGAAAATTTTTCTCCTCAAACAAAGCGGCAATTTCGATTTTAGTATATATCATAGACTACCCGAACAGTCTCTTTCAACACGATAATACGCTTGCACAAACGTCTCCCGTTATTGCTGCTAAACCCATAACCTACACTTTGAACTACTTCCACTGGATATTAGACCTCCAGTGATTACTTCCTGATCCCAAATCTGAAGACATGGCTACCAGGATGAAGGTTTACTTCAAATAATGAGGTCAAAGCTGATATTGCTTGTATACGAAAATGGTAGAAATCGCATTAAACTGAGAAAATTAAAGAGTGAGAATGTCGTTGACTTAAATATACTAAATTACAAGGAGACTACGTTAAAAAATTAAAAAATTAAATTAATTTCAAAAAATCTTGTAAAATAACAATAATTTTAAAATGATGCATACAGTTTGTTGCTTCATTATATAATTATAATATATACGATTTTTCAACAATTTGACAGCTGAATTTTTTTGTCTTGGCGTTTACAAAACTGTATAGTTGGAATTTGTTGAAATGGGCTGGTACAATATGGAACAGCATGTAGAATTTGTTCAAGAATAGACCCTCACTTTGGGGAAAACATAATCTTTCGTAGGATTTGAGGGGATGAAAATCTTCAAGTGATTCAGGAGTTATCTCTTCATCCCCAGGAAGTCGCTGTTTGGTGAGGTTTTTGAATGATAGGACCTTCATTTTTCATGATTTAATGGAAATCGCGTTTCTGTTAATGGTGAACGCTATAAGAATAAGCTAACACCGAAGTATAGTTGGCCTAAACTGATAAATGTGGATATAAACAATGTTTTCTTTCAACAAGACTTGTTATACGTGTCGTCAAATCATCGATTTATTACAAGAAAACTTTTCTGGACAAGTTATTTCGCGAAATGGTAATGTTAACAGGCCACCAAGATTATGCGATCTAAGGCCCTTGTATTATTTTTTTGTGGGATTATGGTAAATCTCTGGTTTACCGAAATAAACCCCGAACAATTTTTGACCTAAAAGAAATTCAGGCCGCCATTGAAAATATACCACGCGATGTGTGTGAAAGAGTAATCGAAAATTGGATCTCCAGAATGCATACCACTGGAGTGGAGAGGGACACTTGAACGACATTATTTTCAAAACATAATGCGAATAACAGATAACACAAAGATAACATAAAAATTTCCGGATTATCACTTGGGGTTATCATTGTGTCCCATTTTGAAATTCTGACACTCTTATTGGATAAGCATTTACAATCAAAAAATTGGTGGTATTGATTATGGTTACACCCTCATAAAGTTTGAGGTAGTTTATGATCATGGAAATTAATCGGTTCATAATGTTTCGACGATGAGGTTGACAAAGTGTAATGGAAACTACTCTGCTTTCGAATTAAGTAAAAAAATATGTAAAAAGTTTTTAAACATGCATACTTTGTGGAATTTTCTTGAAAACATTCTTCGGACTGGTTAAGTGAATTTGGCGAAATGTCATTGACCCTAAAATAAGGTTTTATTCGAATAAATATTGTATTTTTACGAAGAAAAAAAAAGAAAGTAAGTGGCGCCAAACGTTCAGATTCCATCGCACAATAATAATAAAAATAACGACGAGCCGGTGTTGTTAAATTTTAGTACCTTGAAGCGAAAATGGCATTGGTCAAAACTAAAGAATTTATTGACGCTCGTAGCAGGATTAGTTGCGCAATGATGGAGGGGTGGACTGACGGCCAACAGATGGTTCAGTGTTATTTAGATTATTTAATGCAACAGTTGCAGAAGAAAAACTCGATATTTCAGTAGCTATTTATCGAATTGTATGTTCACCATTGCCTTTTTTTGTTCGCACGCGCACTAATCTGTTTAACACATGCATAACACATGCAATTACTTTAAAAAATAATGTCATCTAAATTGAATATTACTGCTCAAATCCAAAAGTATCGGAACTAATCCAGTGTGATAATAATGCTGCACTTGCTAACTTATAGATCACATAATTTTTAATAAATGTCTTTCCTTTTCGAAAGGAATTTTTTAGTTCGAAGGAATTTTTGTCAAAGTATAATTTTTAAAACTCGTAGTATGCTATGAGTATTCAAATCTAACAATTTAAACAGATGCCGCTTCCATTCCAGGTGCCATTCAATTCTAGATCATTTTTGAGACATGTTCACCGCACGCTGACTATTCTCCCCTGTTGTGTAGTGATGAATCCAAGTTTCATCAGCAAAAACAAATCGTTGCAGAAATTCGTTCGAATTACGCTTATACATGTCTAAACCATTTGTCCTCCCAAAAACATTTCATTGTACGATCGGCCATTTGTTGACCATTTCCTTATTAGTGACCTGAACATGGAGACTTCAGCGCGAACTTCTAGTTCCATATAGAAACTCAGTAAACCATTTATGATCTATGAAATGGGAAGGAGAAGAGTCCGCATAGTACTTTGTCAATTTCTATTTGGTTTACGCGATGGTTATTCAACGCAAAAAGTAGTATTTAACTTAATTTCACTTGCCTCCATGACAGCACAAATACCGAAGTTATCTGATTTTGAAGATTATCAAAACAAAACTAAATATCATATCGACGTGAAAATCACGAAACATTACTAGAAAGGGAGCTTCTTTTAAGAAATGCAGTCATCCTTACGACCGCGGTGAAATCTAGCAGAAAAGTAACTGATTTTTCATTCATTTTCTTGTTCTCTATGGCTTCACAGCCCATCAAGGGCTTTTGTACCCTAGGGGTATCTGGTCTGTTTTTACATGGAACGGTGTAGGTACATATTTTTACATGGAACGGTCACCATCCGTTTCCATCACGTTTACAAGTATAATCTAGTTATCGAGGAGTACTACTTTTTGTATCAATGCTTTCTTGGCTCTTCTGTTATCTATACCCTCTCCTTTTTATGTTACCCTCTCCTTGTTATCCTTATTGCTGAATGCTCTATTCAATGATGCTGAATGCTCTGGACGTCCAAATGAGGGACATCCACACATCAGAAAAATTCACAAAATTATTTCGTAAAACCGTAACGTAAAGGTGTAGGAGGAACATTTGGGAATTCGTAAATTGCTATCGAAATGGGTACCGCGTTTACTCACAGCGGACCAAAAACAACAACAATGATCCTGAGCAATGTTTGGAGCTGTTTAAGCGAAATGAAAAGGTTTTTTTTCATGTAGTATGTAACAATGGATAAAACATGGATTCATCACTACACTCCGGAGTCAAATCGACAGTCAGCGAAGTGGACAGCAGCCGGTGAAAGCCGCCCAAAGCGACCAACAACAATTGGCAGGCAAAGTTATGGCCTCTGTATTTAGGAATACGCATGGAATATTGTTTATTGATTATCTCAAGAAAAGTAAAACTATCAATAGCGAATATTACATAGCGGTATTGGTACGTTTGTAGGACGAGATCGCAAAAAAGACTCCAAATGAAAAAACTTGCTGTTTCACCAAGACAATGCACCGTGTTACAAATTGTTGGCAACGATGGCTAAATTGCCCGAATTGCATCCCCCTCCACCGTATTCTCCAGATCTGACCCTCAGCGACAATTTCCTGTTCTCAAACCTTAAAAAAATGCTCGCTGGAAAAGTATTTCGCTCCAATGAAGAGGTAACTGCCGTAACTAAAGGATATTTTTAAGGTAAAGAGAAAACGTTCTATAAGAAAGGTGTAGAAATGTTAGAAAAGCGTTGGAATGATTGCTCTTCAAGGAGAATATATTGATGAATAAAACCGAAATTTGCAAAAATAGTGTGTTTTATTTGTCAGACCGGGGACTTATTGACCGATGTGTTATAGGATGCGTAACTTAGAATTATATCGAGCTAGAATTGAATAGGCCCAGAAATGGAACTGAATTTGCTTTATTCTATTTAGCAGTTCATGAATCATGGGTCAGCTGTTTTCGGGGCTTAATATAACTTTCCCATTAGAGATGTATACAACTATCACTCCAGGAAATATGTACGAAGGGCTATATGTTTGGAATGCAGGTCAGCTTTAATAACCACCGGAAGAAATTTAAATGCAGCCATTACGAAACCGAAATATTGCAGCCTGTCGTTAAGCCATATCAGTAAGTTAGTTCAAATCTCATCCTTCAGCAAGATAATATCAGATTGCAAAACAACTGTAGAATTATATCGAGTCTGCGATAGCTAGCTAGCTGTAAAAACTAGCATAGGTCGATTCCTTGAGCAACTGCCTTCAGCAGCTTTATTAAAGCTGCTAATTAAATCTAGATTTTAATCGAGCATAATCTAGCAGTTAGTTATTATAAACTTGTTGATGATAACCGCACAAACAGTCACTAAGTAAATAAAATAGTCTATTAACGGGTCCAGAACTTCAACCGATATGGCAAGAAATAAAAAATCACTGAAACTGGTAAACCGGTTCACTAAAAGTAATTGTTTGGGGGTGCTACGTCTTTCACGTCATCCAAGAGTGGCAGCCACTCAAAGGTGTATATTTATAATATACGGTGGTGAATCAAACATAAATCGAAATTCTTTTATACACATTTAATGTTTATAAAATATTATAAAAAAAAACTATTGATCATTTTTCAACATAGTCTCCTCCATGCCCTACATATTTTTCACAGCGTTTTGAAAGCTTATGAATTCCTTGCTCGTACAAAACTTTGAGTTTGGGTCATCAGCTAATTGCGCACCAAATCGTTAACATTGATCGTTGTCAAATGGTACCCCTCCAAGTGCATCTTTCAAGGACGCAAACATAAAATTATCACAGGGTGACAAATTTGGAGTGTACGGAGGGTATTCAAGGGTTTCCTAATGCATATTCTCCAGTTTTTTCTCCGTCAAAACCAAACCCATCGGGCACAGCTTTTATTGAGGCCAAGATGATTTTTAATGATTGTTTGAGCACTTCCAAAGCTAATACCCACGCGATCGATAAAAGCGATTTCATGAATAGTGAGCCGCCGGTCACTTTCGATAAGGTCACGAACTGCACCAATGTTGTCAGCAGTGACACTGAATCTGGGACGTCGATTATGACTTATATTTACCAAACTTTCTCATACACTCTTGGCGCAACTAAATACTTATTATTGAATTTCTTGAAATTGAATTGAAACTCTTAGACATTGAATTTATATTAAACCGAGTTCATTTTTCTGATGGTTTAACGCCTTCCTTGGTTAAAAACTGTATTAATACCCGTTGAGCAACGCACCATGGAACCTGTTGCTCACTCATGACTGTATTGATAAAGGAACTGAGTGAAACAACTCACCGAGCGTTTCCCCCACTCCTACTACACACTGCAACGACCTATACTGCCAGCCCGTTCGTGATTGCCTGGATAAAGTAATTGTAAAATTCCTGTTTATATTTGATTCACCCCCGTATGATGTTATTTATAGAAACTTATTTATTTATAAGTTAGTTATTTATAGAAAAAAAAATTATAGAAACTTTGTTATTTATAGAACACTTATTTTCTTATAATCAGCAGATTTATTTTAATGGAATTTTTGCATTGTTACTATTAACCAACCATTGTTTTGGTGAGGTTTTGCCAGAACAATCAAAATTTCAATCTGGCTTGATTACCGCCCATACAACAGATGTGTATTACATCGCCAGCAACTGCCAGGCAACGTACTATAAATAATGTCACCCAAACACAAGCGGCGTAGGTGGAATGTGACGTTTAATTAACCGTTCCCCATTAGACGTTTATCTTTGCTATATAGGCCATCGGCCAGAGTTTGATGATCAGATTCACTTTAGGTTAACTACCTCGCCGGCTAATAATATTCCATGTTTTAGACGTACTGATCTCCCAGATTCGCTCTTTCGTACATGGTCCACTTTCACGTTGTTTTGTTTTTTTTTTGTTTCGTTTTTTACTGTTTATTGTGGGTCACGCATACTTACCAGGTTTGTAAATATGAAATGTGATATGTAAATATTTTTATATAGGAAATATACGTTTATAGTATGAAAATGATAAAAAGTATTTTATCTGAAGTATTGCCCATCGCTAGCCATACATTTTTCCCACCTGTCTGACAATTTGTGAATGCCATGCTAAAAAACTGTTGCTCTTTTGAGGCAAACCAGTCCTCGGGCCATTTTTATAAAAAGGGAAGCGCTGCAAGCTCATAATAGGTTACACCCTTCTGATTCCACCAAACACCGATCATTGTCTTCCGTCCATAGCGATTTGGCCTTGCAGGCGATGTCGATGGTACGCCTAGAGATACCTATGATCTTTCACGCTTATGATTCTCAAAATATATCCACTTGTCATCCCCAGTCACAATTATTTTGTACCTAGCGAGCAGCATTTCGCAAATGTTTTTTCGGTTTTCCTGCTGTCTTTCATTCAGTTCATGTGGAACTCATTAGAAAAGGCTTCTCGTGTCACATTTAATTGATCCGCGAGTTGTTGTTGCATTTGAGTGTCATCCTCATCCAACAATGCTTGCAATTCGCTGACTTCAAACTTTTTCGGTGGTCTTCCACGTTCTTCGTTTCTCACGTCGAAATCGCCACTTAACTCAAACCACCACTAACACTCAAAGTATTATGATTTACAAAGAGCATGTTCACTGTAAGCTTCGACAAGCATTCGATGCGATTCTCCAGTAGTTTTCTTCAAATGGTAACAGAAAATGAATATTGTCCGCAAATCATAGTTTCCAGGCAAAAAATTCGACATTTTCAACACTAATACAAACGATGCTGTTCGATAAAACTTGTATTGTTATGAGTTAAAAATCTTTGTCAGATGTCAACAAGGAAATGGCGCCAATGACCCGGTTTAACGGTAACTACATTGGCAGCTATGGCCATTTATGGCCAAATTCCAGTTTTATATTTACAAACTTGATATACATCACATAATAATAAATTTTAGTTATCCGATATTATTAATAATACACAGTGACCCTAATAAGAGGATCGTTCGAGAGTTCTCGGCTTAAAAAATAAAATACAAAGTTTTTCAGATTTTTTAAAAAGTTTTCAACGTAATCACCTTGCAATTCAATACATTTGTACCATCCATGTTCCAGCTCAAGTGCTTGTCTCCACTTTGGCCTCATAATTTGGAATAAATCTTCATATAGCGGGCCAAAAAAGCAATAAACGTATTGTTGTAGTTTAAAAAAAATGATGATTTCGTTTTAATCATTACTTGTAGTGATGTCCTTCCATATTAATATATCACGTGGATTTCGGGATTAAACAAAGGCTCTGTATAAGCTATAACTAATTAAATGTGTAAATGTGAAATGATGCTATTAGGATTTGAAATTTCTAGAAAACATATCGTCACTTCCAAATAGATTGTTAATATTTTATATGACAGTATTGTAAATAAGATGTAAGTATAAGATGTACACATCAATGGTGTAAAGCATTCACAAAAGGCCGAGACTTGATTGACGATGAACCTCCATGAAGTCATGAAAATGTCTACGGAATCCGGGATCTTGAACGTGTTGATTGTCAGTTGATGGTCAGAATAGTCGGAGCAGAGTTGAATTAGGCTCACACAACCGTTCGTCAGATATTGACCAACGGTTTGGGGATGAGAAAACTCTTCTCAGAAGAATAAAGAGACAACAAAGGAAAAGGTGTTGAAAGATTTCGAAAAACAGTCAATCGTGTAAAACCGAACACCAAGAACACGTGTGTACTGCATCAAGGCAATGCGCTTTACCACACAGCGATTCACCAGCCCCTATTCACCGACTTTTTCCATTGGAGAACATAAAAAGGCCCTAACCTGAAGGTGATTTCAGTACCTGCGTTCGGGCATTGCTTTCAAGAGTGGGTAAACAGTCTCCAGTGGTGTCCCAAGGCAACTACTTTGAAGGAGACAATGTAATAGGTGTTTCGGTTAATAATGTCGATTTTGCTAAGAATTGGCGTTATTAATACATTTGTTTGTATAGACTAATGACGTCTATGGCATTTTGGAGGGAAACATACGCCATTAAAAGCCAGTTTGTTATTAATTGTCATTGTACAAAAAAAGGTAGGGAGTCATGGGGCCTGCCGACAGAAGTGAAAACTTGAAATTTTCGAATAACTGTTTTTTAAATTTTTAAATTAATTATGGTATAAATAATTAAAATTTCATTATATAAATAAATTACAATATCAATATTGGAAATATTTGAAAATAAATGCTTTGTTTTTGTTATTCATTTTTCTACATAAAAATATTAGTATATAAATTACTCACTCTTGTACTGCACAGTGATTCTACAATTAAACAATCAAAATAATGATTATGTAAAACACACTTTAAATAATGCATAGTATATACGAATTAAACTTCACTTACTGCTACTACAGCATGTCAGTGACGCGAACTCACAAGATTTTACTCATCCAAAAAGAGTCCACTGCGCACATGATACAGTCGAGTATATACAATGTATTAGTGTATATATGCGTATACATCTACACAGGCGACTGCGCGTCCCCAATCTGGCACAACCCGTCACTAGCATGTCGGTAACGCGAATTCATAAGCCCTACCAAAAATCACTCAACGCAGCTAAAGAAGTTTTCACTTCAAAAAAATAGTTTTTATAGCTTTGAATATGTCGAATTATGTACCGGAAAAAGACGTTTTGAGGAGAAGTTTAATAACTTTCTTTCATTTGGATAAAACAGCTGATGAAAGTTGGTTGAAGCTTATGGTAAACGTGCTCTAATCCAAAACACTTGTGAACGATGGTTTAAAAGCTTTAAAAGTGGTGATTTTGATATAAAAGACAAGAAGCGTCCAGAACAGTCAAAAAAGTTCGAAGATGCAGATTTGAAAGTATTATTGGATGAAGACTCAACTCACACGTTGAAACAATTGGCAGAAGCATTGCATATTGCCCAATTCATCATTTCGGAAAATTAATTGAATATTGAATATTGCCCAATACACGCATTGGGAAAGATCCAGAAAGAAAGAAAATGGGTTCTATATGAACCGAAGGAAAGAGACATTGAAAGGCGAAAAACAACTTTCGTAACACACACACATTTTGCTTGCCAGACAGAAAAGAAAAAGTTTTTTGCATCAAGTTGTGAAAAGTGGATCTATTTTGACAACCCAAAGCGCAAAAAATCATAGGTACGCCCAAGCCAGCCTTCAACATTACAATCCTTGTGCAATATACATGGAAAGAAGGCTATGCTGTGTATTTAGTGGGATAATATTACTGAGTATTACAAACTGCTGAAACCTGATGAAACGATTACTGACGATCGATACCGACAAGAACTGATAAGATTGAAACATTGAAGGAAAAACGACCAGAATACGCTCAAACACGCGATAAAGTCATTTTTCAACATGACAATGCCCACCCCCATGTTGCAAAATGTGTAAAAAACTATTTGGAAAACGTTAAATGGGACGTCCTACCCGAAGTATTCACAGGACTTGCTCCTTCGGACTGCCACTTATTTCGATCGATGCAGCACGGACTTTCAGAACAATACTTATGTTACATTCTTACGAATAAGTGATGATAATTTAATTTGATGAATGGTTGGCCCCAATAAACCATTTGGGGGTTGGCCCCAAAAATTCTTCAAGAAATCTAAGACTGGTGGTACTGAACTTCTGTAGTTGTTCTTCCATATTCGGTACTCCTAGCACAGTTCAATATACTGAATTCTGCTTATTATAACTAGATGGTACGATTAGTACAATTTTTAGAGATTTTAGTTTTCTTTTTAGATCGATTTAATAAATCACTCATATACAGTTTTAAGTGTATTATTTGTTTTTGAAAAAATATCACCCAACTACATTGCACTTACAATTACAATTTTTCTCTTGGACAATTTAATTCATCTAACATTAAAAACATTAACATTAAAAACGAATAAGATAAAATTGGATTTTCCATCGATGCACTTGTGGGCTGACATTTAAAGTAATTTCAATTTATTTTTTATTCGAATACCTAATCCTGACACGACTATTTCATTCATTAGCCAATACTGTAGTTCAACAAGTATGTCTGTAATTAGCGACAGATGTTTTATTTGTTTGACAATCTTAATTAATCAGCGCAACAATATATAATTATCTAATTCAAAATCATCTGCTGTTTTAATCCGTTCTTGTGTTCTTTACCACATCATTTACATTAAAACATACACAAACCGTTAATGAAAAACAATATCGAAAATTATTAAATATTAAATGATGCTTATAAAGATCTACGAGAGCCCTTCCATTTATATTTTAAGATTCTAATCGTTTATGACACTTAATAAAATACGATATGGTTAATTTTGTAGATGGTCTAAAATATATTGTAATGTTAATTTTAGGATTATACCAACAGTGCAACGGATAGGGCAAGTATCACGCTACTATTTAAATTATTAATAGATTTTAAAAGAAACAAGCCAGAATATTTTTTCTTTAATATGTTTATTTCGACTTAAACTTTGTGCTAATTAATTTTTGAAAATAGTCGCTCAATATCATATGTGATTCATTAGCAGCAATGGCGCTTTGTGTCCTTTTTAACACATTTTCCATAATTCTTGTCAACATATGACGGTATTCAATAAGTCCTTAGAAAACCAATTATTTTAAGTAGTTTTTTTTTAAATTTTGAACATAATCTCCTTTTAGTTCTATACAAGCATCTTTCCAACTTTTTAAAGCCGTCTAAAAAGTAAGACATAGGAAGGTCTTCAAAATAGGCATCTGTTTGGGCGATGACCTCCTCATTCGATGTGAACCGTTGTCCGCTGAGCCATTTTTCTATGTTTGGAAATAAAAAAGTCACTGGTGGCCAAATTCAGTGAATACGGTGGATGTTGTAATAATTCGAACTTTAATTGATTGGCTTGATTTTGGCCATTGAAACTGATGAAAGACATTGTCTTGATGGAAGAGGGTCTTTTTCTTTTTTCAAATGAGGACGATTTGAATGTACAATAACGACGCATAATACTCTCCAGTTATTGTTTTTCCTTTTTCCATGTAATCCAAAGTAATAAAAAACTATGGCCAGAAACTTTCCGGCCGATTTCAAAGTATTTGTACGAATAAATATTGTGGTGTGCGATGATGTGTTAACGTGATACAAATACCATGAATGACTGTGTAACAAATCTTGACGTTTTACTGGCGATTACTTAATACAAGATTGAAATTGAATGAAAACACTTTATATAATTATTAAAATTGTGATTGGTTGTACTGATGTTTTAATGATTTTACAAAATTTATTTAACCCTTACACTACCGAACCATTGTTTGTCCAAATTTCGAATATTAACCTATTTGGCTAATCAATCAAGGCCAAAGTATAATTGGAAAAATATGAAAAAAAAATTGAACCGTGAAAATAAGGAAAAGCGGAAAATTAAAAAAGCTACAAAACATTATAATTAGTAAATTTATGAATGATATGGGCTAAAGCAATCAGTGCACAGCGGAATGTTATATGATGAACAAATGTTTCTTGCTCTTTAATCTTTTTTTTCCAGTGCATATTTTGTGCAATGTAGTCTGCCAGATGTCGGGACTGGCATATAGTCTCCAATATTTAGTAAAAGCTTGATCCACCAATCTTCTTCATTAATTTGGCTGTCTGTCGTCCAGTCAAAACCATCTATTCAGAGAAATTGACAAAAAAGTTAAGAAATTTTCCGTAAAAAAATAATAAAAACAATAAATATATTATTCAAAAAATACTATAAAACACAAAAACTTTGACAAAAGCAATGAAAACTACAAGTTTTACGAGAAAAACATTGTTTATAAACGCACATGGCAAAATCTGACAACTAAATGATCAAATCAGAATGATACAGATGGCCGTCCAAGATCAACAAATGATTTTACGTCATTATATAGACCCTACACAACCATTGGGATGAATAAGAAGCCAGTTTAAAGCAACTGTTGTCCCACTGGAACTGATTGAATAATCTGTGGGATGCATTGTCCCGTTGGTAGTGTAAGGGTTAAATATTTGAAATTGAAATATTCTTACGCCATTAGAAACATAACCGGCGAAAAAATATGCAAAATGAAAAGGGAATTAAGTGAATTCACGCAGGGCAAAAATCGTTAAAAAAATTGGTTCAAGAATGGATCATTGAAAACCACATTGAAAACTTTTAACATCATTAATTTTTCGATTGCCTTGCTACGGTGGTTTCTGAAGCCCTTTTGGGATCTGTTGAAGTTAATACATCTAAATCAGCACTTTCAAATAATCTGCTCAGCTCAGTATTCCTCGGTTGTCAAATTAATAGATTATGTGGACAAATGCAAAATGTCTTCGTGTAAATATAGGGCGATTTTTTAGTACGTCTGAACTTTAAATTCAAATAAAGCGATAAATAAAGAAGAACATTAAGTGGCTTTAATGTTTGAAAACAATTTCGGACAAATGTCCGACCGCGGCTACTTCTGGCAAAGCGTATTCTGTCAATCCAATTTTCGACCACTTTTTCAAGCAACTGGGGTTTTAAGTTCGCAATTGTCCGAGCTTAGCTTCCAAGGCACCAATAGTTGTAAGCGTATCGGTATATCTAAAAATCTAAACGTGTTAAATCATATAAACTTGGTGCCCAATTATCGGGTCTGTTCTTCGAAATCTCTTCCAGATCAATACCATTCAATAATGCATATAGTTGAATAACAAAGCCCAACTTCCCTCGAACGGCGACGAATTGATAAATGTGGATCTTCGTCAACACTGCCAGCAACAGCGGAGATATTTTCTTTGAAACACACAGTCTTTTCTCTTGTTTTTGTTTTAATATCGAGCAGCGTGAAATGCGGTCGGAATTTGTTTTGTTGGCGTTCTTTATAACTTTGGCGAACTGAAGACTGATTTTGATAATCAATTTCGACAATTTGCAATCGTTGGTCTAATGTTAAACGTTCCATAACGATTTGCTAGACTATTGAGACCCAGATTTTTCAAACTTGGGCGCAAACTCACAGTTCGTTTGATATCGACCCCTATCGGATGTTCGGACACATTTAAAATCACCCATTTTAATCTCGGAGCTATATATTACAACTTGTCGAAGGATTATTTAAAATCTGTAGATTGGAGATTTCCATCCATCGAATTAGAACTTAAAATGTAGGAGTACTTTAATAATCTTGATGAATAAAAGAAAAGCCTAAAAAGAAAAATTGTTCCAAAGGCGGTTATCCACATTGAGGAGGTTCCAAATAATAAAACACTCTCAGCGGATCTCTATTGTTCGTAGATCGATCTAAAGTATGTGAAACAATAATTTTTGTTTGTTTTTTTGCCACGATCTAAAACTCAAAAAAATATCACAAACATCTGTTCTTATATAAAGAAGCACTATGTAAAAAACAAAAAACAAAACGGAGACAAATTTCTCACTGATTCTTTTTCTGTAATAAACGTGTCTAACAAACAAAAATTTAAAATTAAAAACATTTTCTAAAAATAAATACAAACTTTTGAACGTTAACGTTTCGAGAGGTCTTCTCCCCCCGTTTTCAAAACGAATCTAAAATATAAATTTTATTAATTTCTATATGTACTGACAAGATGGGAAGTAAATATATTTTGTATATATGTCAATGATATTTACATTAACAATAATAGTGTTTAATGACAGTGACATACTACCAAAAAAATATATAGGTGAGGTTTACTGTGTGATTATTGTGTATTGAAATACTTAAACGTTTTAAAGTGTACTCTTTATAATCGGGAACCATATTTAATTTAAATTAATTTTATTTTTTGGGCAAAAAAACCAAAAAAAGGAAAAAAATATATGAACAAGCCACAATCATTCAAACAATAAATAAATATTTTGCCTCGATGAATAAAGAATAGCTTCTTTTACAGCAGGGTGGTTAAACCATAGCAATACTGTGGAACAAATGTCTGAAAAGCTCCAAGAAATTCACATTTAATTTACACCATGGACTTGGAGCTATCATTTTTCTGTTTATTAGCATACTTCTTGCGTGAACAAAGCTTGAGAAAAACAAATTGAAAAATTTTGCTGTTAGTTGCCTTCTAACCGTTGAAATAAATGTTGTTTATTTTGATAGTCCATCTTTTAAATTTTTATAGATTTCATTAAAATGGTTAGTAAAAGACTGTCCCTCGTATATACCACATATCATTTCCACAAGTCTGCGGTAATATAATATTAGTCGTCGCAAAACTTATAATTCGACTTATAATTACTAGTTACTTACTTGGTCTATTACATTAATCAACTCTCGATCAGTTTACTTAATAACATACCTGCAAATAAAAAAGAAAAGTTGAAATAAATAGAGAATCCAATATTATTTCGTAAGCCATTTTGACAGCAATCTTTGATCGTTTCGTTTATACACATCCATTCACAAAATATGAAAGTTTAATAGGATGATTGTATTGGGTGCTAATATTGTAGTCCAAACGATTTAGATAATAAATTGATAAAAATAATATAATTCATCGACGAAAAATGTTTCTTAGTAGTATATTAGTATAGTTGATATATTTAATTAAATTGGTGTTTTATAGTGCTTATTATATACAGATGGTGATAAAAAAATTTCTAAAATAAAACATTTTTGATTTAGAAATGGCAACATGATTAGGCTATAGCAACTGAATATTTCGCAGTGAAATCCTTCTTTAGGCAAGGAATGTTTCGTCGGAGCAAAAAAGTTGAAATCGAATTAAACCTCTAAGGAGTGAAGTATGATTTTATATTTATAAACAGGGTGAAAACGCAAATACTTTTGTTACATCCTAGTATATTAATCAGAGAAATATTTTCCGTTTGCTTATATAACTTTTGGCCATCTTTTTGGAAACTTGAACATTCTCTGCAAAGCTCGATTGGTACAAAGAAATGCTCAAAAAATACAATCGTGGTGCGTCAAAAGCCGTGTATGACATCTACATAGGTGACGAATCTTGGATGTTTGCGTATGAGCCCAAAAATGCCCAATGAAGCAAATGGTCACCCCGCCGTACAGTCCTGATTTGGCACCCAATAATTTCTTTTTGTCCCCGTCTGTGAAGAATAAACTACGTAGTCAACGATTTTCGATGCCAGAAGAAGCGGTTGATGCGTTCAAAATGCATGTTTTGGACATACCTCAATCGGAAAGGAAAAAGTGCAATGCAAATTGGTTCAAACATATGCAAAAGTATATGGATCATCGCGAAGAATATTTTGAAAAATAAAAAAACCATTTTCAATGATAACTATTTGTTTTTATTTATTATTCCGGATATATAAATAGCAACCCTTTACTACTGATTTTTGAAGCTATGTATAACAAACACTAAACTATATACCACTTTCAAAACTGGCCATTTGGTTTAAAAACATAAATCATGAAACACTAAACTATATAGCATTTTAAAAACTGGCTTAAATATCAACATCTTAAAACCGCAAATCATGAAACTTAAATTTGGGAGCTTGCAAATCTCAGCTAAAATCAGTGGGGGTTAGAATTATCTAATATTGCTTTAAAAAATGATGTATGAAGATATTGTCTTAAAATACGCTGTGGGCACTATTGTTTTATTTCCAGTTCTGCAAAGCGTCACCGGGTTGATGTTTCTGGAGCTTTCCGAACATTTTCCGTTACACGTTGAATTTTTTCAACTGATTCGTGATTTTGCCGTTCGCTTTGTCTTTTAACGTCGCCCACAGACCTAATCTCCAAAAATCTGACTACCAGTTAGAAGGAGCACCTTTAGCGTAAAATTCACCGAAATTGACGCTTAAGTTGAAATAATGCTTCTTCCATATTGAAAGCAAATTGTAACAATTTATGTTCGTTCTTAAAATTTTCAAAATTATCCATTTTCAAAACTGAGTTTTTAGCTTATTCTAAAAAGAAAAGCGAGAACAAATGTTTTTCCAAAAATATGATATTTTAATCAAAAATGGGGAATCTTCTTTTGCGCCACCTTGTTGTTGACAGAAAAGTGATTCTGGATTTTTTAAATTCCACCACTTCTCAGTAATTTTTATCATTCTATTAACAAAAAATTTTATTTTGATCATCTGAAGTGAAGAATTTAAAGAGGTTTTGCCATAAACGAAATTAATGAAAGTTTAATGGTACATTGTCAGGATTAGATTTACGCTCTAAAACCTGATACTAGCAATCCGATCTGATCTAGCATTACCCTGTACTATAAAAATTATTATTAATCGTTTCAAATAAACAGTTAAATTATTTCTTGTAGATTATTCTTTTAAAAGTTTAAGTTATATAGATTTATAGAACAAATGGTATCTAGAAAGCAAAAAAAAGATGCAGCACTGTGAAAAAATATTTTATTAGATAAAATATTATAATTTTTGTGTATACTATGCTGGAATTATGCAATAATAAAAAATCGAGAAATTTCCCTTACACGTGGTAAAAAAACTGAATAGATCTCTCACGGTTATGGTAACAATTAATACCTGATCTATATGTTCTTGTGACAAGGTATTCTAGACACGTTTTAAATATGCTTCAAGTTCGTTTAAAGTTGCTGGCGGCCGGGGTAATAGCTAAGAGTTCGACCATTGCCAAAACATATATATTGTATCGGTAATAAATCTGGGGATTTGGCCAATTCCCTGGAAAATGTCGGCCAGTCGAAGGCCCCTATCGCAGAATCGTCTAAATATGTTTGTTGTGTGTGTTTTGCGAACTGTAGCGATCTGACGTTATCATATTAAAACATATTGTTTAGAAGATCTGGCAGGCATATACCCTCCATACCATAATTCCTTGAGTGATACTTGTATGCCGTTCTAATGCGAAAGCTAAATTAGTCAACACAGTCAATCTGTAGATCAAGAAAATCATTATGCCCTTGCTGCATATTTCCATAACGATTTCGTACAGAAAACAGTCTAAGATGCTATTGGTCATATCCTTGGATACTTATACTCGTACGCAAGTCTGAGTATCAAACCATATTATCCACGCCTTCCTAATGGTAGATGCAGCCATGTTCAATCGTCTCGCTATTTCACGAAAACTTAAACCTGCTTCTTTCATACCAATATGTCCTCTCTTTTCAAACTACTACTAAAAGATTTACTACTATACACCAAACTACTTTCTTAAACTTCTCGACGCGCATTTCGCCAATCATGTTAACATGACCAGGAGATGATTCATTCTCTCAGATTGAAGTGGAGAGATGTGAATCTATCAGAAAATCATCTCCTGCGCGCCGAGAAATTATAAAAAAATGATTTAGTGTTCAATGGTAAATCTCTTCGAGTTTAGTATTTTAAACCGAAAGTTCCAATAACAGATTTGATTAGATAATTACTTGAATGGACGTAAGGTACGAACCCTTGAAATTTTAGCATTTTTAACAGAACTATAAGAAAACTGATTAGATAAGTGACATACGAAAAATATTTCACAATATGATAAAAACAATATTTTTGGAACGATTTCTTTTGCAGGAATTTTGTGCAAGTTCAAACCAAAACAAACAAAAAGGTAAACAAGGAAATGTTATATGCATTTTTGTACTCCAAAATTGTATATATAGTGAGAAATGTATATATAGTGAGTATATTTTTAATTTGATTCAAATATGTATAGTATACTGCGTACAGTCAAAGCTCCTTATTCATGGTACCGTTATTCACGGATTAAAGAAAGAATTGTTACCACTTCTTGTATTCGCGGCTGAAAATTTCCTTATTCGTGGATCCAAAACTAATGATACATATTGAATTTTCAGAATAATATGTATTTATTTATCAGTTATCTTTCAAACCAAACAGGTATCAAAGTATAAACAAACAAGTATTTTTGCCGCTTGGCCGAAAGTTCTTTGACAGATAAGTCGCTGCCGCCGTACGAACCACCGGGTTATGCGTGACGCTATGGTTTTTGATAAAAGCCGCTTTCGCATGTTCGGTGCCGAATCTTTTGTTTTATTGCTTTAAGTTATCATTCGTCGCAATAATTTTAAGTGCATAGCACTTGTCTCTTCTACTTTGTTCGCGATTTATAATGTCGAGTAAAAGCAAAGGAAAATTAGTTCCTATACGGAAAAAAGTCGTGTTGCCGCTTAAGGTAAAAATAGAAATGCTTACCGTTTGTACCTTGGCGAGTCGTTTACTAAGAGAGTGCCACTTAGTGGTGCTATAATCCGTGAAAAACCTAAGCGTCTTTAAACACATTTTAAAGAACCTGGTGATGAACACATGGATGGATCCAAGCATCGGAAGATTGGTTCAATAAGTTCAAGGTGCGAATCACCGCATACCATCATAATTGTTGGAGAAGCTGCATCTGCAGACACTTCAGCAGCCGCAAGCATACAACATATTTTCAAAGTTAATTTCTGATGGTGGATACAAACCTAAACAAGTGTTTAATGCGGACGAAATTGTCCTGTTTATGAAAAGAATGCCAAACAAAATGTTTATATCCAAAAATGTAAAGTCCGCCTCTAGTTTTAAGGCAGCAAAGAAAGAGTTACACTGTTGCTCTGTTCTAATGCATCAGGAGATTGTTCAATTAAGCCACATATGCTTTACAAATCACTAAATCCTCGTGCATTGAAAAACCAAAACAAGGATAACCTACCAGTGTTTTGGCGTTCAAACAAGAACGTGTGGGTTACAAGTATCAATTCATCATATCAACTGGTTTCGGAATAGTTTTGTTCCTGAAGTTGAAACTTATTTAAAGAAAAATAATTTACATTTCAAGGCAGTTCTAGTTTTGGACAATGCTCCAGGTCACCCTCGGGAGCTTGATCCTGATATGAATGTTATGCAATGCTGGAAAAATTTTGACATAGCAAAGTATATTGTTAACATAAAAGAATCATTGCAAGAGCTGAAGCCATGCACATTGAAATCATGCTGAGAAAAACTGTGGCCTGATCTAACTGTCGGTAATGATAAGAATTCGTGCAAATTCAAAAATTAACTGAAAACATTTGTCAAGTAGCGAATGGCATAGGAGAAGATGGTTTCGAATAGATAGAATGAAGTGACATTCAAGAATTGCTTCAATCGCAAAATGAAGATGTGACTGAAATCAACTTGGAGGAAATGCTTAATGCCCATTCCATTTAAGAAGAAGACAAAAGGTGAAATTAAACTTACAAAACCTGAGTGAAAAAGGTAAATTGTTAATGCCACAGCCGAATATTAATCCGAACTGAAAGATCTTTTAAAAGCGACAAAACAAGAAAAAAATACTAAATTCTTTAAACCATTGCCCAAAACTGATAATAATTATTAATATTGTTAAAAATCTCTCATTAAATTGCTTTTATTATATGTTTTCTTTATATTTTGTAACCTTGAAATATATCCCCTATAACCCCGTACAAATTACCATTCGGTATTCACGGTTTCTGTATTCGCGGCGTATTTTACGGATCGTTTCCCCCGCGAATAAGGAGCTTGCTTGAGCTTGAAGTGCACTGTATTGCACTTTTTTTATTCCACAGTATAGTTCTTCAACCAGTGCAGAACTTGTTGGAAAAGATAGTTGAAGCACAGTAAATAAATGCATATTTGATTTAGTTCTAGTACCATTAGAAGCATGAAATAAAACAGTATATTTTTTACCATTAATTTTATTCGCCTTTAGACTTTAGTAATAACGTCATATAAATCATTGTTGAATGAATTTTGAAGTTTGTAACCGATTCCAGGAGCTAAAAAAACTTGAGATAACAAACCGGACCTCAAAAGCGACCAATTACCAAGTCCAATTGTCCACCTGTTATTCAAATGAACCAAGCAGGAATTTTAAAGCAGTTTAATTATCGAACAGCGGCTATATTGATCTTATGCATTATAAAATCGATACCAATTAAAAGAGTAATTTCAGTTCGAACTTAATAGATTATTAAAATGGGTAGGTACGTATGTATGGACAAGCATTTCGGCAAACTACAGCAACAACGTTCGACTTCGCACGCCAAAAAATGAAAGTTTATTAATCAGTGGCATGGAGGTGGGAATTAACATAATCACTTTCAAAATTTCGTAATCTTGCGGCGTATAGAAGGAAAAAATATAATGGACTCGCTACCAAAACCGAAATACAATCGGAAGACGTTGATGGACGGTCTTCGAATTTGATTGGGCGAGACAGGATGATGAACGTTAAAGATATTATTAGTCCGGTCGATTTGGAATAGAAATAAAATCCGAATTAAGTACCCCGGCCCTGTTATATGCAGTAGAAAGCTTTAAAGCTAACGGAGTGTAATATAATACACAAAAATAATACACGTTTTATAGGATAAATAGGTAATAAATAGGTTTTGGTATAAATATGTTTTAAAGGGTTATCCATTTTATGCTTCGGAAAGTAACATAAAAAAAACACACAAATAATTGAAATTTCGACGGAATTTCTTTTTTCATTATTTTATTGCTTGGACTTTGCCATTAAATGTGGAATACAATATCATTTAAATGTCCACCACGTGACCGCTTGCACGACTCAATCCTTTTGAGGTAATTTTCGATGACTTTTCCGCACATTTCGGCTGGTATCTCGGCCATGACTTGACAAATGTTGGTTTCCAACTGCTCAAGACTTTAAGGATTGTTTACGTGAACACGATCTTTCCCGTAGCCCCACAAAAAAACATCCAATGCGTCAAATCGCATGATCTCGGTGGCCAATTGACATCACCAAATCTCGAAATTACGTGGCCCAGGAACTTTTCGCGTAATAAAGCCAAAATTGATCGTGTTGTGTGGCTTGTGGCGTCGTCTTGTTGAAACCACATATCGCCCAGCTCGAAATCTTCAATTTCAGCCCAAAAATAATCGATTATCATACGGCTATAGCGCTCATAATTGACGTCAACAGTCATTCTTTCTTTGTTTTTGAAGAACTACAGGTCAATGACACCACCAGACCATAACGCGCTCAAAACAGTCACCTTTTGCGGAGGTAATGGACTCTCCACAATCAGTTGTGGATTTTTAGAGCCCCCAGCGAACTTTAATTCTTGCGTGAGTTGAACTTTGTAAGATGCAAGTCCAAATGCAAAATACACCTTAATGTGTCGTAAGACAAGCCCACAGACTGCGAATGCCGAGGAATCGATACATTTGGGTCTTCAGCCACACTTTCACTAACGGCAGCGATGTTCTCGATCGAGCGAGCGTTACGATGATGCACACGTCTTACCATATTCGTAACAAATCCAGTATTTTCAAATTTTTTGACTGTGTTAGAAATTGTGCGTACAGAAGGATGATTATGATGACCACATTCTGTTCGTAAGGCGCAAAAAGTGGCTACGGCAGATTCACCATTTTTGTAAAAACGTTTAACAATTCTAACGCGTTGTTGGGTGGATAAACAATCCATATTGTAAAATGGCAAACCTTAAACTAAACTAATCACATTTTAGATGACATTTAAGTTTGACAGTTGTCAAAATACAGGGCTGTATTTTTCGAACCACGAAATGGTTCCCCTGTAGTTGGAAAAGAAAAGGGTAGCGACTATCGTACACTGCCTGTGAGTATTTCACAGAGAATAGTAGCCATGGTGCAGTTGAACGTGGAGAATCTTATATTTGCCATCGAGGACTTTTTTAGAGATAACGAATCCGCTGGTACTGTTTAATATCTTTTTAGTTGACAGTTTGTGGTTGTGCGTGATGGGGTGATCCTCGATTGAAACACAATACTCCGATGGGTTGAATAATTTTTACATTTTGCTAAATCAGTTATGAAGAGGAAGTCAACTGGCAGTATGTGCTGACTCCAGAACATGTTTAGAGAGAGTGAGAAGGAGAAGGTCAGATGGTCGATTCTTCAGAGTCAACGGTGCTCCATTAAAAATCGTGTTCTGACATCCCTCAGCCTGTCCTTCACCACAGCACATCCTACACAACGAACTGATTTAGAAGACGTAATTTTAATTTTGAGTGATTATTATTAAATAGGTTATATCATTAAGCAAAACTGTAAATTGTGTGACAAAGAACCCAGTCAAATTATAGCAGAAAGCTCTCCATACTGTTATGGAAGTGACAGTTTGAAATGACGCACAGTAAGCCGGTTTAGCATTGTAGGCGAAATTAAATGATGATAAAAACTGGGTGGTTTTTCTATTAATCATGATTCAGAGACGTTTGTTGACTCTAATTGACAAAAAACTTTAATAAACAAATAACACAATAATCTCCACTTTTGCCTATATCATTGTTTACAATTTGCTAATGCTCGCTCCTATTTATATCTCGGTTATAGATACGAGCAACCATGTAATATATTACAGGTAAGAACAGGTTTTTTTGTTTTTGAATGAATCTGTATTTGTTTTAATTTTAGGGCACTGCGCAGTACAAATTTTGTTTTTTTTTTAATCGTTTTAAGAACTACACAAAAGAATATTTTCAAAACCCCCACGAAACCCCGCCTTGAAATTTACACACAATTTATCCTAATATTTACTGACCAAATTCTGAAGAAACTGACTGCTAAATAGTGCTTATCTAGTTTTTATAACAATTTTCAGGAGCCATTCATAATATGCCGAGAAGCATTATTTGAACTCAGCAGTTCAAAAGGAATTATTAAAATTTGGATATGATTTTCGCATATATGGTTGGTAAGTTTGGTGTTATAAATAGCCTTACCGAAGGCAATAAAATGAAACTAACAAAAATTTAAATCGTAGAGTTTCTAAAATTCAACAAAAGTGGCGAATGTGTGAAATATTTTTTTAATCAAAACACTACAATTGGCCTAGTACAGATTGTGGTCTCCAATTTGTATGTGCTATCGACGAATTAAATGTGCCTTCAACTAGTGTCTGCAGCTAGCCTTCCAATAGCTTTGATGAGTGTTGCGATTATTATTATTATTACGACATCACAAGAATGAATGAAAGATATAACAAACCAAACATATAAATACTAACTATTACAACACTAAATATAAACTAAGAATATATTACACAGCTGAGGCAGATGCTCGAAATAGTTCGGTGAGACCATCGACGGCATTCGTTTACTATGTGATTTGTAGTCTGCTGGTCTGGCGCAGGCATACGAAGGAATCTCGGTTCTATCCCATCGGTACATTAAGTAGTTACACTTGATGTATCGTATATACACTGATGAATCGTATATAAGTTATCCTTTATGAAGGGCCGTAGCAGACCACACCTCTCTCAAATTCTGCTCCAGGTGGAATTCTTCTCCTGTTACAATTGGGTCAATAGCCTATGGACTTTTCTGAACCTTAGCATTAGATTGGAAATATCTTGTAACTGATTGCCTTTTAATTTGAAATGGAGCGATATTGGCTAAAATCGGGGGCTACTGGAGCGGCGTGGGTCTCAGAGTGCCGGTGATAATACGCAGAGCACTATTCAGTTGTGTGTCTATTAAGCCATACTAGTGAGCAGTATTTAGCAGCCCAGTATACGTAAGTAAGAGTGTTTAGCACTTTTAATTAGATGATGTTTATAGGTAAGAGGTCTATCCAATAAAACTTCGAGATATTTGCTCGTTGTGTTTCAGTTGTGTGCGTCGATAGTTACTTGTAAGTGAGTGTGCGCTTCTTTATTGTTTAAGTGGAATACCTATACTTCTGTTTTGCTGAAGTTAAATTGAAGTTGCCATCTGTGGATGTAATCTTTTAGGCTTTGGAGATCCTGTTATAGTGCCATCTTACAGCTTGCAAGGATATATCCTTCGTTAGCCAGCGGCAGATCATCCGCGTACTGGAAGATCTTTGATTGGGTTACTGGAATATCCGCTATATAGAGTTTAATAAGCACCAGCGCTAGAACACTGCCTTGAGGCAGGCCATTGTTGACCATACGCCATCAATTCCTTTTATTGAACAATAATACCCGGAAGAACCTGTTAGAGAGCATGTTATTCAAGAGCTTTCTCAGTTGAGAGTAGGGGATAACCTTTATATATTTCAGCAGGAGACCTTTGCGCCAAACGGTGTCATAGGCCGCCGTCAGGTCAACGAACATTACTCTCGGTTTAGCTTACTTTAAGTTTTTGACTTTTAAGTGTTTTTAGTGATTCAAAAGCTATTAGACACGAGGAGCTGTAGCGAATTAACATTTGCGGCACAGTCAAAATTACGATCTTCTGTGAAATGTGATGCTATCTGTGAAATGTGATGCTATCTGTGAAATGTGATGCAACACTAAAGATAAAAGTTCGTATTCTTCTTCTGACCACGCCACCCAATTAAAACTGAAATTAAATAAATCCAATAGACGCCCCTTTACGATTGATGAAGCCTTAGCTTACTTTATAGAGTGCAATTTGATGAAACATTCTAACAACTTCAACCAATGAATCACGCTGAAGGTTTAGGTCATAACATATACTCATCCTATTACTCATTACAATCTTCTAAGATAAATTGTTTTCTCCCCAGCTATGAAATTTGTAGTTACATAAAATAATGCAATGCTCAGATGGCAGAACCTAACGTACCTCACTGCTCGTTGGCTTGTCTTTTTCCAAATTGATGCGTTTAAGAGAGTTTTACCTGAAAATAATTTTGATCTGATCAATAAACGGAGTTGTGACTGAAGTTCGGGACACAGTAATTACTAACAAAAGTTTGAAAATAATGGTTGCGATGACAAAAATGTATTAGTTTCTTCATTTTTTCTGTCTGTGAAATGTGATGCAACACTAAAGATAAAAGTTCGTATTCTTCTTCTGACCACGCCACCCAATTAAAACTGAAATTAAATAAATCCAATAGACGCCCCTTTACGATTGATGAAGCCTTAGCTTACTTTATAGAGTACAATTTGATGAAACATTCTAACAACTTCAACCAATGAATCACGCTGAAGGTTTAGGTCATAACATATACTCATCCTATTACTCATTACAATCTTCTAAGATAAATTGCTTTCTCCCCAGCTATGAAATTTGTAGTTACATAAAATAATGCAATGCTCAGATGGCAGAACCTAACGTACCTCACTGCTCGTTGGCTTGTCTTTTTCCAAATTGATGCGTTTAAGAGAGTTTTACCTGAAAATAATTTTGATCTGATCAATAAACGGAGTTGTGACTGAAGTTCGGGACACAGTAATTACTAACAAAAGTTTGAAAATAATGGTTGCGATGACAAAAATGTATTTGTTTCTTCATTTTTTTCCCTTAAAATTATATTTATGCAATGACTAAGCTAAATTGTTATGGTATAATTCGAGGCATCAGCGCCTTTCTGCAGGCCAATTAATATGCAGTTTGCGAAGGAAAATGATGGATTGACCCGCCAAGAAACAGAATTAATTCTGACTGAAATAAATTCTCTCCAACCAATAAAAATTGAGATTGATAGATCTGAAATTTTTATTCAACATAAAATGTTATTAACAATGGTGGGTGGAAAAGTTTACAATGCGCTAGTCGGTTTACATTGGACCCCAACATGCTACATTTGCGCAGCGACTTCCAAACTAATGAATCAAGATAAACCATAAAGATAAATAAAGGCTTGCATGAGCGTTGATACCAGTTCGACAAATATTTCTCAAATATCTCTCTCTCTTTTATTCTTCAAATATCTCTCAACAAATATATAACTTTTCATTTAAACGAGCTGAGCTGAAAGATGGCAATTGAAAATAAATCAAAACTTGTCTAGCATTATATTATAGACTAGCTGACCTGGCAGAAGTTGTTCTGTCCTTTCTGGTAGGTGGCGCGATAAGTTTGATTTGGTTAAAATCCCTGTATAAGAAAGTCTTGACAAAAGGTTTTACTTTTTATTTTGATTATATCAATTGGTTTTTTGTTAATGATTGATATTAAACTCTTTTTTTTTAACAATAATGAAAATGTTCAGTTGATTAACGCAATAACACAGAAATGATGTTCATATGTCATATTGTGTAAATATGAATAATTTCGTTTTATAAATACAGAATTTGTTAATAATTTTACTACAGCGCCAACTATGGGATCCTGGAATATCTATGAACCATCGTCTTGGCAAAACAAATATATCATGGAAATATAACCTCAATCGGTAAGATCGTTCAGAAGTTCGTTCGAAAATCAACGAAGTTACCTTACATTGGTTATGTTTATAGATGAAATGTCTAAAGCATTAATATTTGCACCTTTCAACTAACCTGTTAACAATATTATACAAGTTCTTCAACATTCCACGATGAGCCCATGCGCTGTCTTGGTCTCCAACTTCAAAACTTGGTCTTCAAAACAAAGTTTGTCAGTCTTAAATTCGTAAGAAATAAACAGACCACTAAAAAAAATCTCAACTTTTTAAAGATTTTTTCCATTTCCATTACAAAGAGGCTAGAAATGTGTGAAGGAGAAATACAGAATTGTTTACCGAAAGATGATGACAATGTTCTTACAATCAGTTAATTGTTTAACACATATTTGAATAGAAATTAAATTTTCAATCGTGCTTCCCAATTTTCAAATGCACTATTGCAGTATCTTTCTTATTCTGGTAAGTTATTTTTCGGTCAGTGGAAAATATTGAATGTGTATGAGAGAGTAGTAAAAATAAACATCAATCATCAATATATTTTCTGTTTGCTCTTGGTTACAGATTTATATTTTTTTCCCTATAGGTACAATTAATCCATATTGAACAATTTGGATTATGGATATGGATAATGCATCATCAGTAACTTCTTTAGAATATTATAATGTTTGTTTAAACCTAGTAAAAAGGGAATATGATACATAAATGTATTTGAGTGATACTGTTAACATATATTAGGTGTAGCGGTTAATAATTCTTAATTTTCTCTTTCCCCATTTTCCCCATTTCTCTGGCTATTTGCGGAGGGCCCTCCCAGAAAATCTGTACATCTTTTGCGGTGATCTAGTTATCAAGCCATTTTTTGACATATTTGTAATCGTTGTAATTGAAAGTGTTTGATGGAAGGTTCGTGAGACATCGATGACAACAAGTGGTAGTCGGAAGGGGCCAAGTCTGGTAAGTACGGCGGGTGGGGCAAGACTTCCCAGCCAAGTGCAGAAATGGTGTTTCTGATCGCTTTCGTTGTGTGTGATGGGGCATTGTCGTGCTGTAAAATTACTTTTTCGTGTCCTGCAGCCCATTCTGGTCGCTTTTTGATTAATGCATGGTTCAAATTGATCATTTGTTGACGGTAGCGAATGGTATTAATTGTTTCACCTGGTTTCAGATGCTCATGGTAACAATGGCGACTTGTGGGTTTTTAAAGTGGGAGGGCGTAGAAGAAAATAGTGCTGCTGAAGATTTTTTTTTGCTTTCCCCTTCCTGCTATTTACTTTTCGTGCTATTGAAACCCTATACAGGAGGTAAATCAGGAAAATGAGTTAAAGGAAAGAAACTGAATGGAAACAAAATATGGTGTTTTGCACTGAAAAATTGTTTACTGTGATAGGTGCTGGAGGGGCTGCGCCCCAACGCCCTCCCTTACGAGCCGCTACTGCGTGGTACACGACGTCCTTCAGATCCCACCAAATACACAGCATTGACTTATTTCCAAAGTGATTCGATCTTTTTTTCGTCTTCAGTCACGATCCGATGGGAAAAAAGTTTTTCGTTCTGCCAAGAAAGCAAAAATTCGTACACCCTTTTTCGCTTTTCCATCTGTCTGTCGTTCAGCTGATATGGTGCTCATTTTCATGCCTTCTGGATCTTTCCCATGGTATGCAGTCGATCATAAATGATTCGACAACCAACATATAACCTCTTTGTCATTTGTTGTTGAGTTTGCGTATCGTCTTCTTTCAACAATGTTTGCAATTCGGTATCTTCAAATTTTTTCGACTGACCTGGGCGTTCTTTGCCTTTCGTCACAACACCAAGTCGAAAACACCACTTTTGAACTGTCTAAACGAACGTCCACAAGCGTCTTGCATTAGGATATTATCACCGTAAGTTTCCAGAAGTATACGACGACTTTCACTGGCGTTTTTCTTTTGGCTGAACAAGAAAAGCAGTACGTGCTGTAAATGCTCTTTTATTTGGCTCGAAACTCGACATGTTTATCACATAAAACATATAACGCTAATTCGAAATCGCTTAAACAAGGCTATGAACATGGCGTTTTGAAACGTACTGTCGTAGCAACAAAAAAGCTTGGCCTTTGCACCGACAATGTTTCCAGCGCCATCTCTTAAAAAAAATTAAGTATTATTATCCGCCACATTTGGTATAAGTGCGCCGGCTGTGTTAATAGCGGTGTTAGGGCAGTGGTCTATCGGGACGCCAGTTAGTGTGGAAGCGGGTTCGATTCTTATACTCGGCATGGATGTTTGATTTTGTTAAAATATTTGAGAATATTTCTAAGCAAGAGTGTGAAATCGGATCACCAATCAATCGGAATCACCAATGAATCACGCTAGTTCGATGTAGGATACGGCGGGATGTCTTCTTGGAGGTATTTTAGGTTAGTCACTCGCCAGTCGGTAGGTTTCTCGAGAGAGTATATGGTTAAACACAAAACCAAGGGTTAATACTCTACATTATCCTCCAGTAACCGTTTGGTATGCTGTTAGACCCAACATTATATTATACCCATATTTCTTTGAAGAACACGATTCGGATAATAAATTGAAAGCAGTATGGAGCAGTGATTGAGAATGTCTAATTACATAGTTTTTGAAAGATTTTTATAACCTCGAGTCATAATATTGCTCAATAATCTCTAAAAAATTGTGTTCTAAGAGAACTGGATTTCTTCTTCTGGTATTATCCTAAAAGTAGAGTGTATGTCGCAATAAGTCTGAAGCTATATATAAGCTCAAAATAATAACATTCGCGAATAAATAACATTTCTATCTTCAGGATTTTTCTAGATTTGTGGAAAAAATATAATATATTCCTCTCTATTTGCCCTATTGATGTATAGTCACAACAATTTTCAGACATAAAACACAGATTAGTAATTAACTCATTTATGTATTTCGCTCTTTCCAAAAACTTTAAAACAAAAATAAATTATTAGTTTATTTCACTCTGTATATGAAAATATATGTATTAAACTGAAGCAAAGGTTTTTAGAAACGCGTTCATATTAATTTATCAGATATTTGTTATCAAAATTGAGTTTCCAAATAATTAAACAAAATGCTGTCATTAAGCCGGAAAATCGCTTCAATCTAACTAGATAAACACTAATCTAGCGCTATAACGTCCAACAAATCCCTCAACTGTAGATATAACCCATTTTCCTAAGCCGCTTATTCCTCGTATGCAGAAAAAAAACGTATAGCACCATCTGACGGAAAAACGTCTTACCACCGAGGTTAATTCTACGAATCGACGCGGAAATAATTCGTTCGTCAGCGCCCCCCGTCGGCTGGTAGACGAAACGGTGATGTGGCTGAACTCGCGGTCGACCTTTCAAGGCAGTTTATTGACCTGAATGACGTACGCGGAAGGAGCTGTGACGTCAGCACAAACATTGACTGCGGATGTTGATGGCGATCCTGCAACGCATGAGTTGGTCCCTGGTTTGCCGCCGCGTCGATCAGTCACGAATATAGGCGATTCCTGCTGCCCGCCTGCCTATCGGGCAGACGAACTCTCTGCGACGTTGCCTGATTTTCTAACGGAAAAGACTTTAAGTTTGTTCTGGTAGTACAGGCGGGAATTTTCCGTTAGAATTTTGAAACCAAACTTTATTGTTGGTATTTATTAATAACAACCTGATAATTGAGGAATATTGTAATCAAACTGTATCTGAGATAATATTGATAGAAATAAAGCGATAAACACTTTATTAGAAGATTCACTATATGACAATATTCATTTATGTTACTTTCATTGTTTTAATTTTTTGACACAGCAACAACTTCGGGGAAGCTACAGATCGACTTTAGCAATATCCATACGTGATATGTGTTGATCAACAGTTTCTCTTAATTTTTTTCAGCATAAATTTTTTAAGAGCTTACCATAATAGCAAAAGTGCAGCATACATCAACATTAAATATTAAAAGCACTCACCTGAAACAAAAATAAAAATACATTAGCTATAATTTAAACTCATCCTTTCAGAATTTCTTATAATGGGTATTTCAAATTGAGCGGATTTTAAAAATCTTGAATAAAACATAGATGGCGTTGTGAATTTGTCGAGGTCTAGTCTCATTTCAGAAGTGTAATACAACATCGCATTAAAATTGTTGAATTATTTTAATAGTGAAAAATGTTTTTAGAAAATTACGTGATATTTACGGTTGGCACAATCGTCCATCAGAAAGCACAGTCAACTAAAGCGTTCAAAAAATTTAAGAAACTGGTTCGGTGGAAGATAAGAGAGGAGCAGTATATAATCGTAGTGGTCGCTCACAAGAGCATATTGATTTGGTACGTGAAAGGGTTGCTTCCATCCAGAAATTTCCATTGATCGTCGTTCACAACAATTTGGATTCAGTGAATCCACAACATGGCGTACTTTATAAAAGGATTTAGCTCTGAAGGCATATAAGGTTCAAATAATACAGGAACTAAAGCCACTGGAGCATTCAAACCGTCGTGCATTGGCCAATTGAATCAAGGAACAAACAGATGATTTTTCTCAAAAAATATTCATCTTTTTCGATGAAGTACATTTTGAAATTGGTGGCTACGCTAATAAACAAAATTGCTGCATTTGGAGTGAGAAAAATCTACGATTAATTCATGAGAAACCTTTACACGCACTGTTTGGTGTGCATTATGGCTAGGAGGTGTAATTGGGCTGGATTTTTTTCAGAATGCTGCTGGTGAAGCTGTAAATGCGAATATTGTTCGATATCGTGAGATGATAACTGGGTTTTTGTAGGCTGAAATGAATAATATCGATCTGGAGGATATGTAGTTGTAACAGAATGACGCTACACCTCACTTTACTAATGAAACAATTGATTTATTGAGAGAAAACATTTCTGGACGAGTTATTGCAAGAAACGGTGATGTTAATTGGCACCAAGAACATGTGATTTGGCACCGTTAAAATTTTTTTTTTTGGGGTTATGTGAAAAGCCCACGCCCAAAGCCAATAAGAACAACCCACAATCGATTCATGAACTAAAGGATAAAATTGTTCGAATCATTGGTGAGATAGAAATTCTGTTTTATTCAAGAATTTAAAAACCCACTCAATTTGAAAGACTCTTTACTTGTTATAGTATGTGGCATTGTAACGAAGTAAGCGTTTATTATGTATAAATTTCATTTGAATTTTCAAAAAAAAATACTTATGAGTAAAGATAATGATTTTTTATTTGCAAATACTTCAGAATTTCAATAATTTGTTGGTCGGGAATATATTGGCTTGTCTATCTAAGATGTTTTCTTCTTATATTCAAAAAATAACTTAATTATTCTACATATAGTTCCTGCAAAAAATGCTTGATCTAATAAAACATTAGACCCTCAACTTAATTATAGCTCTTATTGGCAATCTTTGATATTTATTTATAAAAAATTAATACAAATTTAATCTTTGAAGTAATCTCCCTCACTTTTCAGACAACTGTGATGACGTCATTGAGGCTTTTTAACTTCCTGAAGCGGCTATATAGGTGCTATCCATCCAAACCAGGTGATATTGCAGGGATGGGCAGATATGACACCTGGAAGGGACTAACTATGGAGCTGCCTACCTGCTGTAATAAAATCTTCAAGTCCAACTCTCCCTGCGATCGCTTCCGGAGTCGTTTTTATGTGGCCGTGCGTTATTCTAAAGCAAAATGATTTCTTGCGAGTATAGGCCCTTTTTTCCTCCAGAGCATCGCTAACACGAACCAATAGCCATTTGACCAGATTGGAAAACCCATAATGCACAACGCAACACCTTTTTGGCGTGGATATTTAATTTTGCGGCAATGATTGATGGCTCATCAGGATTAAACCACGATTTTGACATTTTTGGATTATCGTAGAGGGTCCACTTTTCATCACAGATAACATTCTTATGCAGGAAATTAATTTTCTTGAACCTGAAAACCAATGACAATTCAGATGTGAAGGACCACCAACTTTCCTTTTCAATTTTCTTTAGTTTGTGTATACGTTTAGAAATGGATTGAGGTGTTACTCCAAGATTCTATCCGAGCTCAAGCAATGTACGACCACGATTTTCTTTTAGCAGTGTTTATAATACTTCATCTCCCACTTTTTTTACAAGTACTATACGAAATATTAGTATCTCCCAAAGCCGTAATCATGTCCTCAGCTTCTGCAGCGTTTTTTTTTAGTTGAAAAGGCAAAAATAAGGTAATGTCTCAAATGATTTCATCAATGATTGATACCTTATTGTGTCTATAACTGATTTTTCAGATTATGTTCATAGTAGGCTCGTATATTGTACCTCATTTTGAAACTGAAAGATGTCACTTTAAAATAACTATGGATGAAACCTACGGTCCATGAATTAAGTTGTCGACCTAACGTATTACAGAAATTATTCTAGTAAAATATTTCATTTGTAGCATTTAATACTGCCGAAACTTCTTGCACACAGTTCTTTGCAACAATACTTCGTTGTTTTATAAGCTTTATTCCAACATTCAACTAATAATTCTATTATAAATCATTAAAACTAACATCCAGGACGGTTCCGAATTCTTTTTGTAATGTTTTCCCTAACTTCTTCAAGTGTTTCAAGTAATATGTCTTAAATGTAATTTTGTTCAAATATCCATAATTTATTAATGTAGATTATCTTCTAGATAACATCAAAGAATGGAACCAAGAGATGTCAAATTAGGTAATCAGGGTGTGTAGATAATGTTGAAACATATAGAATTAATTCTATTCTCCATCAAATATCGTGTCTTCACTCATTGTTGAAACAATGTGATTTTAAAGTGATTCAGTGTGTAAATTTTGTAAGGTCGGGATTAAATCGTCATCTAGTGTTCTAGTAACAAGGAAATTCCTTCAAGTAAGTCTCAATTAAGGGCTCAAATCAAACATCGCAAAAAAATATATGCAGAGGAAGTGTTTGTTTGAATTTTTGGTGTCCTAAAAGTGAGGAAAGTTCATTTCAGAGAGTACCTAATTGGGTACACAGTTGAGATAACATTTTCCATAACTTAATTTTGCGTTACAAGCTACATATTACCGTTTTCAAAATAACTTCAAAGGATGAAGTCAAGGGCTATCAACTAGGATTACCAGGGTGTGAAGTAAATGTTCTTCCTAGAAATATGCCTTTCAAAATAACCACTGCGTCTCAAGCTACATGGTAGGCTCTTTTTGTTGAAAGAATATGCTCTTAAGATAGTATTTGTTTGCCGGGATCAAACTGACATTCGTTTATTATTAATGTGAAAGTTTATCAAATCTAGGTGTCATCGAGGGGAGTGCTAATCCTTATTTTTTTTCTTCTACTATCATTGACATTTGGATTTTATTGCAACTAATGCAGAAACTCCCGTTTCGCATAAATATGATGTTACGAATGACAGCAGTACTTGCATTGCTTTGTTTGACAACGTATTATATTTCTTCTTTCTATATTACTAACGATTGTTATGAGTAAGTAATCAGGTCAAAAACAATAAAAAATACACAATTGCAAACCGCTGAAATGCTTCTTTTGACACTACATTTGAGATTATTGTTTTGATCATCGTTGCGACTAGCAGTTCTAGCTAATAAACTATGCACTTGCAAACAGCAAACCAGTAGTGTTATCCAATTTCCGAAACAACGGGTTTCCAATAAAAAAAATCTTTACTGTAGTTACAAAAACCATGTAGCTATTGTGACTATATAATTTACCAATGTGTGTATTGTAACGTTTGGGTTTTCACCCCCGTTACATACGTACCCTCATTCTCCTTCGTGTTTGTCCAATCCCGGTCTCCGGCGGGTGTCACTGATTCTCTGCTTACATTCGTATGGGCGGCGACTTCTCTTATCTGTCTCCGGAAACACGTCGTCCATGGAGCAGATTCCGCCATCCCTAACCCTTCTAAAGTTCCTCGTATCGCCGTCTCGCTTGATACGACCAGCGCTGCCTCCGTGAATTAACCTGGATTTGCGAATCTGGTTGCCGATGATCAGCAGCGTGGCGTGTTCTCCTAGCCCTTAGTATCGACAACCACGGGTCTACTTCAACCTTCATTTCCACCACGACACACCACTAAGGATACCGTACGCCACCAGTTGTGGCGATCGAACGTAAATTGCTGTACCATTATACAACTACATCATTCCATCATTACATCATTGCATCATTACCGTTGTCGTATTAGCCAAACCGAACATCCGATACCTGAAGGTTGTAGTACCGTAGATAAATACATATAGATTAACCATTTCCTTATCGTGGCTGGCTAATCCACTAGCGCCCAATATTCTATACATATAATTTTAATTATATTTAATTATAAATATATAATAAGTTAATATAGACATATAATTTCATTTCAACGTTGTTTCTGTGCACGACCTAAAGTTCTCACTCACGTACCCAGCCCCGATTTAAAAAGCTAGCCCTACAAGGGGAGAACGTTACAGTACTATGTACAGTACGGCTAAATTATTTATATTTTATTACATCATACCAATCATAATTCGTCAATTCATTTCAACAATTTTTGTAAATAAAAGTTTATCTCATATTTTTATCGAAATGAGAGTAAGATAGGTGGCGGTAATTGGTTTAAAAAATAGGTTGAAAAAATTAAAGTTGAAGTTGAAGTTTATTTACATGAAGGTTATATATATATATATATATATATATATATATATATATATATATATATATATATATATATATATTTATTTACATATGTTATGTTATGAAGATTACATTTCTGTTAAACTTTTCACGCCTTCTTTTGTATTAATCCGCGCATCCCAGTTTGGAAATCGCTGCTCTAGTCCATTCTTATGAGTTGACAGTTAATTAGCATCTGTAAGTTTATTAAGAAACCCTCGTATACTTGATCAGTTGTAAAAAGTTAATCAGAAATACAGCCAAACAAAAACGGTAAAGAGAGTACCTGAAAACAACCTTTTAGCTAAACATCAATGATTGATACCTGACCCGCCAAACAAGGTATATTTAACGTTTTCATGTAGCCGAAAGAAGAAGAGATGAAAGAAAAAGAATGAAAAGAAAACACGTAATAACCCGCAGGCCTGGAGGCATTTGATATTCCTACATCCCAATCTTCTCTTACCGCCTATATCGAATCCCGTTACTGGCTCATCATTTAATCATCCTTTATAAATAAAAGAATTGAAAATGATGTGTAATTTCTGTTATGTGGTATGACATGAATTTCGAATACAAATTAACGAACACATTTTTCACCGTATCATCATTAGTTATGAACTATTTTTTGATGTTTTATTATATGCAGATAATATTTGTTAGAGCAAATTTGAAAAAAAAATGAATTATTTAAAGTCTAAAAATGAAATTCTTTTTTTTGTTTTTGTTTTGCTGATCCTGGAGGGGGTCACTACTTATCAAAGTGTTTAGTCATAGTCTGTCTTGTTTTTATAGAAAAATTAATAGATACTAACTTTTGAATTGTCACTGTGTTTACTTCGTACTGTTATTATTGTACCAGACAACAAAGAAAACAGTCCAATGTACACACAAAAAATAATTGAAATAATTTTTTGTGTGTATAATTGAAACATTTTGGTGATATAGATATTTGCATAAATTGAAGTGATTGAAGTGATGGCGCACGCCACTACATAAAACGATTTATTCACTTTTTTGTATAACAAGTATCATAGAAATATTTAATTCTGTCTCAAAAATAACTAAAATAGCTCTATTTTATTGAAAATAGTGGCACTATCGATTAGTGGAAGATTTAATTAAGTGTCCTCCCGTAATAATTTGTACAAAATCTATGATATTGTATTCACATTAAGTCAAGATATGATGCATTTAAGCGACAGTAGTGAATAAAGTTTGGTCAAAAAATGAATAAAGAATAAATAACACTGGTCAGTAAGGTTTTTGCCCAACGATAATGAGTTGTATTATCAAGAAGTACGCGGTCAAAATCAACAATTTAAATTTCACAGCAGGCTTAGCTCGACTTTATCGAGTCGTGCAGGTTGAAACATGTATTATGTTTATTCCTGAACATTGCATGTTATTTCAATATCTAGCGAGGATGACATAAGAATAAAATGGATCATTTTTGAATCCGTAGAATGTTATATATTTTGCCAACAAATAGTTTAAATATTATACTAAGTGTATTTTTAACACATTTTTGTCTTTTATATTGATTTATTTCTAAGTATTTCTGTATTTAAGTCATAATATTGCCACCATAATAATGCCTGGGATTTGCACAAGTAATCCAAACAATTTTTGTTATGTGTGAGGTAATTTTACTACGAAAGAGAAAAGTGAAAAATTAACTCCACAAATTTGTCGGGCATACGAACTTTACTTTGGCGTCGCAGTTAAAAATTAGGATAAACAGTGGATTCTGCACGTGATATGCTCGAGTTGTGGTAAGAACTTGCGCGATGGGTTGTCTGGTTGTCTGTCTTTCAAGTTTACCTTTGGCAGCACCAATGTTATGGAAACAACAGAAGGACCGATGATGAAGATTGTTATTTTTGCATTAATACAACTGCAGGGCTCAATACACGTAAAAAAATCATTACATTGGTACAATATTAGCTCAAAGACTTCAACCACACGATGAACATCATCCAGTCACTACACCGCCTTTTGACAATGCTGACAATAATACTAAAAATAATAACTCCACAGATCAGGACTTCGTTATTCCCCATTTCTCTAAACCTTATCTAGTCACTCAACCTGAATTAAATGACTTGGTTAGAGATCTAGATCTATCAAAAGCACAAGCAGAACTTCTTGGCTCGCGTCTAAAGCAATGGAATCTTTTAGCAAAAAGGACAAGGGTTACCGTTTTTTGAAACCGTCACAGCGATCTTGAACAATTTTTTAGTTGTGACCTATCTAACAACATCGATGCACTATTTGAAGCTTTCGGTATTAATCACGATCCACATGCTTGGAGATTATTCGAACATTCGTCTAAAATTAATCTAAATGCAGTATTGTTACACAACGGTAATAAATATCCTTCCATTCCCGTGGGATATACCGTTTCCATGAAAGAAACCTATGATAATCTAAAGCTTTTACTTGAAAAAATGAAATATGAGAAATATTCTTGAAAGGTCTGCGCAGATTTTAAAGTTATTGCTATAATTTTGGGTGAGCAACAGAGTTATACAAAATAGTTGTTGTTTTGTGCCCTTAGAATAGTTGCGATAGAGGAAATAATTACCTCAGAAAGGTCTGGTCACCTAGGAAAAGTTTCACTACAGGATTAGAAAATATACTTCAGAACTTAACAGAGATGGTGAAGCTTTTCAAAATCTTAAAGAAACATTTCCAATAATTACAGATGCAAAGTTAAAATAAGGGATTTTTATAGGGCCTCAAATACAAGAGTTGATTAAGGACGATACTTTTACGGCTAACTTATATAAAATAGAGAATAAGGTTTGGCAATTCGTGGTGCAAGTTTTTACCAATTTTCTAGGAAATGTGAGAGCTGACTGTAAAAACACACATTTTGGATTCAGATTTTTTTACCTCAAAATAAGGTAGACGTTAGCGATGAGCATGTTGGGTGTTTCCAGCGGGATATATAGGGTATGAAACGACGATATCAAGGAAGGTAGAGTCCTGCTATGCTAGCAGATTATTGCTGGGTATTAAGAAGAGAGACAATAGATTTACATAGACAGATTACAACTTAACTGGATTATAAATCTTGTTATTGATATCCACAAAAAACTTAAACAAATCAGAGCATGAAATTAGTATCACTATCAATGGTTTTAATATTTTTTAAAATTAGTTTAAGTTATTTCATCGGCTTACAAAAGTTGGTAATTTGCTGACCAGTGTAATCACTAGTAAGTCCAGTGGGCTCCTGGAGATAATTATCCATAATAAACATAAGCTTTTAAGGGGCACAACCGATTCAAAGAATGTTGAAGGGATGTGTAGATTTTTAGGTGTTCTTCTTTTTCTGCAGTTTGGAGAAACCCATTCAATTCACTCATTTAGCAGTGGCATTTACCTTTCAAAGTTCTGACTTTTATTGTAAAAGTCTTTATTAGTTACAAATATCCTTCAAATGTTGAATGTTAGTGATGATCTGAATTATATGTAAGTCGACGTCGGTGCGGAAAAAACCGTTCTTCGTTAAATAAAATAATTTAAATATTTTCAAAAATATTGTTGTAAAATGTTAACAAACAATGGAGGATAAATATAAAAACGAGAAAGTAACCAGTGGGACAATAAGATATTTAATGCGTTGCAGTTAAAAAGCCGCGATAACAGTAATACAATTTGCCAAACCTTAACTGCAATAGACTTCAGAGGAAATTAAAAGAGAGTGCTTTTGATGATCAGAGTAAATGTTCTTTGTTTGGTTTGTTGAACAACTAAACGTCAAATTCCCACTATGTAAACCACGGTGGAGGTGGCCTAATGATGCCGGGATTTGTTTCTTGATCTGGTATTGTACTAAAGAATCAAGTAAAGGGTAAATTGGAATCTTTTCAGAACTACGGCATAGCGATATAAAATAAATATGCTATAATGAGTGAATGCATAATATTGCATTACGCTGAGGAAAAAATTTATTTGCAGCAGATATTTCAGTTATTTACTCAAAAAAAGTTTACTCAAATGGAAACAGCTTTATGCTAATGATGCAAAACCGATGCCTAATTTTATATCAATCCTTAGGTCTCTGGTAGTCATAGCTTTAATTCCACAATCCTTTTATCTCCACTTTTTTAGGTTTTCAGCTTTTGCTACTGTTTGGAGAAACCCATTCCATCCATCCTTTGGACATGGCCGTACCATATTAGTTATTTTTTATTAGTATGTGTTATCAGAGAGTCTTCAACCGCTTTTTTGTCCTCATTATTCTCATTTATTTACCCTTAGTTATGCATGGTAATTTCAAAACAGAATTCTTGCTAACAATTCCAACGAACCTTTATGCAATTCCTAATTCCCTTGAGAAAGTACAATGGCCTTTCAAAACAAGAGGTCTAAAGCAGTGATCCTGATAATCTCCAGATTTTTTTCAACGTTCTGTGCTCCTAGCATATTCCTGGACTTTCCTTAAATTCGACAGCTGTTTTTGTAATAGCAAGTAAGAATATCAAATCAGTGATCCTAACATTCCGTCAGCTTTTTTAGAACTCACTACCCTGAATTATATTTTTAACCACTCGTATTCTGATTATATTCAGAATATGAGATAATCAAAATTATACAAACAATTGTTGCTTACAAAAATTAATTACATACGTATCCATTTAAACGAAAATGTGCCTCACGCTAAAGATAATTTCGTTTGAAAATCCATCTGAATTTTGATCCAGAAAATTACGACATTGACTCTAGTCAGACAGCCTTATTGCTGGTGTTAATTGAATTTTTTATGGGTTTATGGATAAAGCTTTTTATAGAATTCGTGACAAAGTGGTTTCAATAATGCCCAATTACTGCGTAACGCCGTGAAGTGGATATGAATTGGTTTTCTGCAACTTTGTCAAGAAGTTCGTGATAGTTGTTTCTTTTATGATAAAATATTTATTAGTTTCAAGTTTTCGAATTATCTTTCATATTTTTGCTTCACCAGATTCGTTAGGTCAACCATGCAAATTACAGAGTACATAAATGTTTCTTCATATAGTAAACATTTTCACTGCAAACAAACTGTATAGGCTGTTCGTAATATACGACATCATTTATATAAAAACCACTATTCAGATTCTTAAATGCCCACACAGCTATAGGTTGCAATAGAGCTATCTACTATGTCTTAGCTGAAATATAAAATAAATCCTTGAAAGACCTATTAGAAACAATTAAACCAGCAACTTTTTAAAAATGTTTAGCATCTTTTGGACATGGAATCAACTAGCTTGTCTATAGTGTCCATCGGAAATTTATTTGTTCGGGTTTTATAATGTAAACTAATTATATTTACATACATCTAAGTACAAGCCAACGAAAACACGGAAAACCATTCAACGATTCAAACGATTCAAACGATTCAACAACAAAAATTAAGATAAATAATAAGTTATCAGAAAAAACTTTTGTAAATATAGGTGTTCTACCATTGTGTTTTTGGTCTACCTCTTTTTCCGTTACCCCCTATTCGCCCATTCATGATTTTCAGATGTATATCGCTTACATTATTTAAAATATATGTAGCCAGACAACTGAATCAATGATAACGAAAACGCAGCGGTATAGGCATGGAATTTGAAAGAAAATGCTTATATACATTACAAGTTGCCGATGACTAAGTTGTTATTGTAAATAAGAAAGGTTATCTAGAATATATCACATGAAATAAGAATACGAGAAGAAAATATTCCGTATAATATTTGTTTGCTCTTAATAAGCCATTTTTATATTTTTCCATGCATTCTGTCCTTGGCTCTTTATTTCCTCTGTTATTTGTTTCTCCTTCAGAACTTCCCCTACTGCCTCTTTCCATTTCCTTCGGGATCTACGACTTATCATTTTTGTCTTCAGTTCCTTCCATATAACATCTTCGACCAGTTTTCCTCCAATCATTCTCTCCAAATGACCATTGTAATCGTTTATACTTTATGACATCACTAATTATTAATTCTCCAAAGAGTTCATATATTTGTTCATTTGTAGGTATCTTCAATCCTGTTACTGTCTTTCTTCCTTCATATATCGTACGTAAAACTTCTTCTTTCCCATACTTCAATCTTGTAAATCAATTCCATAATTCAATCATGATCATAAATCAACTATGATCAAAAAGTAAAGCGACTTTTAAAAATCTGCGCGTTAAATTTTCGATACAATCATTTTTTTAAACATCTGACAGAACAATCTTTGTGCATCTTCTTTGACATTTGACTTGATAATTGTTAAAAAATAATTTCGGTGATTTTTAAAATGGAAATATTCATCAAGCAAAGGATTTTAATACATTAAACATTGTCTTAAAAACGAAATCTCTTGTGTTGATGCGGTAAAAATGTTAAGAAAGTTACGGTGACAGTTACGGCCCAGATTTCGGATAATCACAATCATAAGTACATATATATATATATATATATATATATATATATATATATATATATATATATATATATATATATATATATATATATATATATATATATATATATGGTGCTATGAGTAACAGTAAAGTTAGAAAGTGGGTGAGAATATTCATGGACAGGTGGGTTAATTTAATTTCTGAAGATTTGGTTCTTGATGCGGATAACAGAATTCAAAAGAACCAACGATTCACGATTTCAAAGTTATCAAGTGAATTTCCACAGGTTTCAAAGTCGGTTTTGTACACCATTGTTTCGGAGAAACTGAATTACCGAAAACTGTGTTCTCGGTGGATTCCAAGACTGCTTTCTGACAATCACAAAACGAAGAGATTGGTCTGTGCTTTATCGTTTTTGACAGTTTGATACAATCAGAAAGGAGATTCATTGTTAGACCACATCGTTACAAGAGACTAAGCAATAGTTAGTGGAATGTTACAACCTGACTGTAAGCCAAACATACAATTTCAGCACGAAAGATCATGGTAACTGCCTTTTGGGACAAGAAAGGCATTTTGTTAGTGGATTTGATGCCGAGAGACACAACAACCAATTCTGATGCGTATTATGTCACCTTGAGAAAACTCTGGCGAGCCATACAAAACAAGTATCGTGACCTATTATCTTCCGGTGTGATGTTGCTCCATGAAAATACAAATGCACATGTTTCTGCACAAACACACAGTCTAATCAGGTCTTTTGGAAGGGAAGAACTGGATCATTCATCTTACAGTCTAGACCTTACATCCAGTGATTTTCACGTGTTTCGGCACTTAAAGGAGTTTCTTGGTGACGACGATGACGAAGATGCTAGATGCTAGATGGATTGGGCTATTTCACAGGCGGCAGGGCAGATTTCTTTGAGGTCGGAATTCAAAAACTTCTTGAGCGGTATGACAAATGTTTGAACAAAAATGGAAATTATGTAGAAAAGTAGATAAAAGCATGTAAAATATATTTTAATGATATTTATAGTATTTTTCTTCTTATTAAAAAAGGACCGTATTTAAAAAATATAATTTGTATATATGATGAATACAAATCCTGTCTTTTCATTCTTAAAAATACTATAACATATTTATAATCAGGTTTTAAATAAACAATAACAAATAGTAATAATAATCAAATAATATATTAAAATATATATTAAACTATTAAAAATATATATTAAACTTTTAAAAATATATAAAAATATATATATTAAATTTAAATAGACACACTGTGTGTAAAGTGAAACAACTGGTTAAAACGCAATACTATGATAAACGCAAATACGATTGACTTGTCCCATATTCGGAAGGCATGCGAAAAACGACGATGGAAATGAAATAAAAAAACAGTCGAAACGTACACAGGGGCGCGGCGAGTACCATCGAACGAACCTAACGGACTTCGGTATAACTGTACCGTGGCGCTGGTAACCCAGTGCGATGGTACCGCTATCCATCAGCCGGTCGTACCCAGGCGTGATTCCCATAATAATAAGTGTGTACGCTTACGTATTTTTCTTTATTTCCCACTATTGAATAACGTTGTGTAATAATTGGTTGGTATGCAACGCTTGACACTGCACAAAGATGTAAAAGATTTACAGTATTGGTCATAAATATCAGTTAGCCAAAAAAACGCAATGCGATTTTCTTCACGGAGCTCTTTTCTAAGAATTATTATAGTGTGTTAAGACTTATTAAATTGATCAGATTATGTATGTCAAACAACAAATAACAAACAAAGAGAGTTAGTAACTTCTCTTTATTTAACTTCTTAAAGCGAATTTCGCTAATTCGTTTTATATATAGCCGATTACTCCAATCCGAGATTATTTTTTCAACATTCAAGATTAGCGGCCCTGTGCTCTTTTGTGGCTGAAGAGATTTACTATAGATGAGATTACGCGACCACAATCCGGACATTTGAACCGGTCAGGAGGCGGAAGGTTTCTGTTTCTAGGCAATGGTTCTTGATACTAATGAATTAGTTGTTATTATTGAGTCCTGTTGGAGGTAGTTACCTTCAATTGACGACTAGTATTAACTGCCTTTAATGTTTCATGGAGAGATCTTCGTAACGAAGTTTCTGACCTCCTTGTCTATGTTCACCTGAGGCCTGTTCATTATATAATATACACTTTTCTAGACGATGGTCGTCCAGCCTGGCCAAATGTTCTGCCTATTATAGATGCCCTCTTCCCACGAGAACTTCCATCGACAAACAGTTTGCTCCACTGAGAAGTTCCCTATTTGAATTTATATGATACCATCTGATCTCCATTATCTGAGACATACGAGTGTGGCTTAAGTAACGAGACAGAAGTACGCGTGCGCCAGACGCTAGCGACCAACAGTTGTTTAGCATGGAGACTTCTCTTTCAAATGTAATACCTCTCGCTTCTGTAAATAAATCCGTATAACCGTAGCCTTCGTTCGCATTAAAGTTGTTTTTTTGTTCCGCCAGAAAAATCTTAAGTGTAACAATAAAGCAACGAATTGTTGTGAAATTTCACTTAAAACTTGGAAAAACCTACGTCAAAAACGGATGACAATATCGAAAACATCGGTAATCTGGTTCGATCTGACCGTCGGTTAAGTATTCGTGTGATTGTTGAAACTATAGGAATTGACAAAGAATACTTACGACAAATTTTACATAACAATTTTAACAAACAAAAAGTGTGTGACAAAATAGTGCCTGAAATTCTCACATTTAATCAACAAGAAACTCTCAAAAATGTTTGTACGGACAACTTGTTTGTAAAGACAAAAATGTTTGTACGGAATGACGTGTGACGGAATGACATGTGACGAATCGTGGTTTTTTACTTATGATCCTGAAATGAAGCACCAATCTATGCACTGGAAGAACCCAAATTCACGAGCCAAAAAAACTTGAATGAGCAAATCAAAATTCAAAGCAATGATGATTGTTTTTTCGATATTCATGGGATTGTGTACCTTCACTGGGTCCCTGAAGGTCAAAGTATTAATCAACATTACAACCTTCACGTTCTTGCTGAACTCCATGAAAGAATAACGAAAAAACGACCCGAATTGTGGAAGGACAAGTCATGGGTTTTCCACCAAGAGAATGCGCCGGCTCATTCCGCATTGTCTGTCTATCCAAGTATAGCATGCCAGTGTTAGACCATCCGCCTTATTCGCCGGATCTTGCGCTGTGCGACTTCTATCTGTTTCCTAAGGTGAAATCTGCATTAAAAGGAACAAGATTTGAGTCCATTTAAGATATGAAAGAGAAAGCAGCACGCGTTCTGAAGGGGCTGACAGAAGAAGACTTCCAGCACTGTTTCGAGCAATGGAAGATTCGCATGGTGTGTTGTAGAGATAGAGGAGGGGTGTATATTGAAGATGATAATAAGTAAATGCTTTACAGCGCCAGTCTAATTATTTAATAGTCACACCTCGTATATCTGTGCTCTCGAGAACCCTCAGATGTTTCCTGTAGGGCACCCATGATTCACAACCGTAAGTAAGCAAAGGAACGATAACAGTTCGGTACACGGCCACCTTTACTTTCAAGAACAGGTTATGATTTCCGAAACCTTCATGACGAAGTTTCCAAAAGGCTCTAGAAGTACACCTAATTGGGTTGTCGATTTCGGTGTCCAGATATGTTTTAGAATTAAAACGAGACTGCCCAAGTAGCTTAAATATTCCACAGACTCAAGTGGAGAACAAGATGCATAAATGCTGTTGGTGAGGGAATGATTTACCACGAAAAGCCCTAATTTTAGATTTATTTATGTTATTCTTACATGTATTAAAAATTTGTTGAAGAGTAACAGGATTATGTACTAATAAGGGGATTATTCGAATACATGAGTTCTGTGAAGTAGCGTATTCAGTCAACACCTCTGTCCTCCAGCTTTCTGTCAAAAATAATCATAAATGCCGCCATAAAGATGCTGAATAAAACTGGCCATAAACTGGCCTGGAAGCGATTTCAAAAAGATCTGTCATTTTACCGTTATGCTACACTTGATGAGCTTCTAAGGAATGCCGAATTTTTTTATAACTAACCACAGGGCACCCTTATTTATTGTGTCAAATTGCTTTTGTAATATCAACGAAGACAATGTATATATTTTGTTGTTCATTAACTTTTTCAGCCGTTGACGGAGGCAGAAAACCATGTTTACAGTTGATCGCTTTGATCTGAAGCCACCCTGTGTGTCCGGAATAAATTTATTTATATAGAGGAGTAATGTGTTGGTCGCCATTTTAATAAGTATTTTTCAGCAATTATTAGCCAGGTACTGCTATTCTATTATTGTAGTTACCTTGGTCCTCTCTCTTTTTAGAAATGCGAATGCTGTGAAATCTTCTGGTACTTTCTCCTGTTACTAGATAAGGTCAAACAGTAGTCCATAGCCACCGCCTTACTGTATTTTAGCGCTGCAGTAGCTGCTGCTATTTCATCAGTTCAGCTCAGTTGCATTGCGGTAGCATGTCAAGTACCTCCACATTCACCTGCGAGTTCTGGTTCAGAATAAAGGGGTAGTGTTTTTTCGATCTACAACTAATCTTTTTGTCATCTCTCAAAAAACGGCCATGAGTTCCATTCTCTAATTTATGAAAAGCTATTTGTTGGACCATATACTTCCTAAATATCTTGGAAGACCATTTAATCATCCTAGCATCATCATTCATTTAATCTGAATGAATCAACAGATTGAATAATCTGATCATGCTAACAAGGTTAGCAAAACGCGTATCGAGAAATTAAATAAAGTGATTTGGTGTTTAGTGGTAAATCCCTTCGAGTTTAAAAAGAGTTATATCAAATCATAATATATCATGCAATGTGACAATAAAATAATCTAATCATTTAATATAATGATATACTTTCAAAACAAATTTTGTACATACGTTTACAGTGCCGAAAATTTAGAGATAGGGTAGAAATACATAATACAGATTCAATTACCGGCAAGTGATAGTGTTGAATAAAAATTTTTGACTTGTATATATATCTGTCGTCTTTTAACGCATTTATACACTGAATTTTATTCTTAACCATTTCTTCAGCTTCCATTTCAGTCCCCTTTCATTATTCAGACATCTATTGATTTCATATACTCACATAACTATTTAATCATTCCATTTCATTCTAGGCCTGCCTCTCGTATCGTTTTTCCATTTTATTTTGGTTTCCCTTATGCACATATGCACAAAGCATCTTAAAGAACTTTCACGTATTTGATTTTAATCGATATCTTACACCACCAACCTTTCGCTTAATTATATATTTGGCACCTTGTCAATTAGTCGTAACTCTGCAACTTACTTGTATATTTTTTGCTTGTTATTTACTAAATAATCACAGTTTTGATCGATAAGTTAAGTGTTGGAACAGTGTTGGAACAAACAAGGAATTTTGCACCCTCACCTTTGTTGAGCTTATCTTATTAAGAGCTAATATATTTAGAGCAAAGGCCAGCTCCGTAGTAGCTTTCACCCATACATCTATTTCGCATTCTACTTTCCCATTTTCATCTGCAATTGTCCCTAAATATTAATATTTAACGTGCTCTATTATTTCGTGTTCTGGTGATAACAGGTATTTCAAATTGAGCGGTTTTTTAAATAAATGTTTTCTTGAATAAAACACATATGGCGTTGTGAATTTGCCTAATGGAGTCGCACACAATACAACAATGAGTTAAAATTGTTGCACAATCTGAAAGTACTATCAATCGAATTATTAAAACATTTCAAGAAATTGGTTTGTCGAAAATAAAAGAAGAACAATATATAGTCGTTGTGGTCATTCATAAGAGCATATTGATTTGATTCGTGAAAGTGTTGTTGAAGACCCAGAAATTTCCATTAGTCGACGTTTACAACAATTTGGACCCAGTGAATCTACAACATGGCGTATTTTACGAAAGGATTTAGCTCCGAAGGCACATAAAGTGTAAATAACACAGAAACTAAAGCCACTAGAGCATTCCAAACGTCGTGCATTTGTCAGTTAGATCAAAGAACAGATGGTTTTTGACAAAAAATCATCTTTGCAGATGAAGCATATTTTAAAATTTGTGGCTATGTTAATAAACAAATTTAACTCATTAGGGGTGAGGAAGTCTACGATTGATTCAAGAGAAACTTTCACATCCTAAACGAGTAACTTTTTGGTGTTCATTATGGTCAGGAGGTATAATTGGGCCGTATTTCTTTCATAATGCGGCTGGTGAAGCTGTGAATAGTGTTCGATATCGTGAGATGATAACTGGATTTTTTGGGAGCTTAAATTGAATAATATTGATCTGGAGGATATGTGGTTCCAACAGGATGGCGTGGTACATTATTCTGCTAATTAAATAATTTATTTATTGGGAGAAAAATTTCCTGGACAGGTTATTACAAGAGACGGTGATGTTAATTGGTCACCAAGATCATGTGATTTGACACCGTGGGACTATTTTTTTTTTGAAGTTACGTGAAAAGCCATGTCTATAAGAACAATTTACAAATGATTCCTAATTCAAAAACAAAAGAATGAAATTATTCGTGTCATTGGTGAGATAGAGCCACGGTTATGCCAAAATATCATCCAAAATGTTGACGAAAGAGTCTGTGGAGCTGCAAGAGGTGGTCATTTGTCAGATATTGTCTTTCGTGTAAAGATGTCATATAAAAAGTTTTTTGATATTAACGCAAAGTCTGGGTTTTATTCAAAAATTAATAAAAAACCGCTAAATTTGAAAAACTCTTTATTTACATTTTCTCAGAATTTTTAGCTGTTACCGTTACCATACTTGTGTTGCTATTTATTTCCAATTGAGGTTTTCTTAATTTTACCAAATATACAAATTATTATTGTAGATGGTTCCTTTTGTAAAACTGTAATATCCCCAAGGCATATTTTTTACTTTCTTGTTAGAGTCTTATTATTATTATTTTATTCATTGCAATCATCAATTGTGTTCAGTGTGTTTTCAGTGTTCTTCCCTGTCTCACTCTATATATGGTTCTGAATATTCTATTCTTTGCGATATTCTATTTCTTGTTCTTACAAAATTTGTTGTTATAACATTTAAATTCTTAATACTATTAATCCTGTACCTTTTACTTTTTCAGTTTTTTCTCATATGTTACATCCTTTCACTGAGTTAAGAGCTCTCGATATTGTTGTAGTAATACGGTAATCGGTTGTTCCTCTACCTGATCTGAAGCTATACTGAGTTTCGTCCACATCAATCCCAATTCCCTTTCATTATTCAATTTTAATAGTTCCTTTAATATATTTCTAAATATTTTCTCAGATATACTAAACAATGATATAAATTCAGGACAGAAAATGTGATCCATATATCACAATTGGTGCCATGTTCTTAGATTAGAATGGCGTGATCCACGGGCACTGGGATGGGGAATATAAGAGAGTTACTTTATGAAACGACTCTGTTTTTTTTTTATGCGTTCACTATGGTGGTATAGGAGGCTGTAGCATATTAGGCAGCACCTAGCAGTTTGATGATTTAGAGATGGGTTAAAATAGTAAGTTAAAGTCTTCTAGTGTTTCTTAAATATTTTCAAACATTTCAAATGTACTCTAATGAAGTACTAAATACAGTTGTGTTACCATACATTCAAATGGTGAACACATTCTATGTGAAACACTACGATTCCTGAAAGAAACCAATATACTCCTCCCCCCCCTCCCATACAATATGTCTAGAACAGGATAGGTTAGACGGTTGGTACGCTTCTTAGCTGTTCACGAATTTACAACTGCTGTGTGATCTCTTACAAGTTACTAAGGATGAACTTCGTTACATCGTAGACGAATAGTAGTTCATCGTAGACGAATAGATCGTTACAAGTAGACGAATAGTAGTTCATCCATATCCATTTACCCATAGAGTGAGACAACCCATTGCTGAATTTGCTCTGTGAAAGTTCTGAATCAGGACAGATTCTATAATGATTATTTTGTCTTTGGAATTTGAACAACTTATATGTTTGCTATTAGAGAAAAACTTCAGATCAATATTGTCTTAAAAAGTTTAAATGAATAATAATAAAAAAAAGTTTAAATCAATATTTGAAGTAAAGAAAGTCATTCAATTTATTGGTGTTGTATGACATTTTCTAGATTTTGAATTGCTATATTGAAGACGGTAGTACTTCTCGTTAAACAATTGTAATTTAGTGTCTTTATAATGTTAAAAAAATATGGAAGTTGAATGCTATATTGTATTTGTAAGGTCTCTCAAGTGGAATGGAAACTAATTTTATTTAGTCTATTTGTATAGTTCATTATATACAAGATAGTATCTGTTTATAGTATAGTATAGTATAGTATAGTATAATATAGTATAGTATAGTATAGTATAGTATAGTATAGTATAGTATAGTATAGTATAGTATAGTATAGTATAGTATAGTATAGTATAGTATAGAATAGTATAGTATAGTATAGTTTCTTGTTGTTTACTGATATCTTAATGGCATTACAGGTTAGATATCCAGTAGATACCATGCCGTAAAACCTGAAATATACTGAAGTTTAACCGAAAATTGCCATTTAAGCAGTTAGTTGATGTCTTTGGCTAATTTGTTAAAAATGCTTCTTATGCTTATGCTCCTTAATGCTGCCGGAATAAAATATCGAAGATGGTCTCTTAATGGAGTAGTACCAGATTTGAAAATATTATGTGTACATTTATCAAACTGCGTGAAAAAACCGATCGGTCAGTAGGAGTCTTCATGTTCAAAATGAACATTATGATATAATTATTGTCGGAATGAATGTGGCGTGTTCATATATTTTTTCTTTTTTTTTAGGTTTTTGCTATGCCTTTAAATTCAATATGGTTCCCGATTCTAAAGAATACAATTAAAAACGTTCAATATACAATAATCACACAGTAAACCTCAACTATATATTTTTTTTGGTAGTATACCAATGTCAGTAAAAACTATTATTGTCAATGTAAGTATCATTGATATATAGACAAAATATTTGTACTTCTTTTCTATCTTTTCAGTATATATACATATATATATATATATATATATATATATATATATATATATATATATATATATATATATATATATATATATATATAAATATATATATATATATATATATATATATATATATATATATATATATATATATATATATATATATATATATATGTATATATTTTGGAAAATTAGTGTATATTTTAAAATTTTTGTTCGTTAGGCAAATTTATTACAGAAAAAAAATCACTGAGAAAATTGACTCCGATTTGGCTTTTGTTTCTTACCCAGTGATTCTTTATTTATATAAGAACACATATTTTTTATATTTTTTGAGTTTTAGATCGTGGCGAAAAACTCAAAAAAAAAAGAAGAAAAATATGATATAATGTCCCCGCTCCCAAAGGTTGCGTTCATGAGCGGTTATCAATAATTATTTCTGGGAAAATTATTACTTCTGGCAACAAAGATATAATTACTGTAAATGAGCGCCTAACATGACAACAAATAGATTTTTTTCCCAAGGCATCGAACTCCCTTTTCATAGATACATTAAATGTATTAAACCTTAAGAGATTAGCCTGGAAAAAAATATTTCAAGCGTACTAAATTTATTTTTAGGATAATAATTCAAGAACTCTTCTCAACATATAATAATTATCACATTCCCTGAGAATATGAAAAAAAATCTAACAAATCAAATAAAAGTCTACGTTCTTTTTTATAATCTCAGTAATGAAAATTTTAGCATTCCATTCAATAAATAAACATCTTCCTGATGATATTAAAAGTTTCCAACGGTACTTTTCCGTTGTCAATATTACTAAACATATTTTTTTTTTGTATGCTAATTAAATGTTTTGAACGGCAATAATTTCCATAATAAGAAGCAGCTGCAGCACTTTTATAAACCTGTTTTTTTTAAGTATATCGAAAATTATTTCTATTGAAAATTATATATATATATATATATATATATATATATATATATATATATATATATATATATATATATACTATCAACAACGATAATTACTAATAGATTGACACCAAAATTAGGATCAACACAATTAATATTCACAAATCAACACATATGTTAATACCAAAATGCAACGAATATAACTTACTATTAATACTGGTTTTTGTAGATAAAGAAAAAGATTTTGCATTAATAATAATAATAGTAATAAAACAGTGTCCCTGCCATAATTGTAAGAGAGAGAAAGAGCATTATAAAAATATTTAAAAAAAATTGTATGATTTAAAAAATTCACAATAGTCACATCAGGGCATTAACATTAATGGAAAATAGTTAAACCATCTAAGGTAGGCAGAACATAACTTGACAATTGCGGACATAAGACATCAATTGCTTGAAAAAGTGGTCGAAAATTGGATTGGCAGAATGCGCTTTATCAGATGTCGCTATTATGTATGGAAACGGTCAAATATCTCGAGAACGCTTTGAGATTTCCTAATGAAGTTTTATACACAAACATCAGGAAATGTTTGCCACTTTTTGGGTATATTTTCAGTTTTTTTCTTATCGCATATTTGAAATCCAAGGCTAATGAAACAATTAATGACATGAAGTAGTTAACGTCAATTTGTGAATTTTAAATTTCTTTCCATTTTTATATGGAATTAATATGTATTTAGCTGAAAGAGAAATAATTGAAATATTAACAAGTATTGGATACGGTGACAGAAAACGCACTTATGCTGAAGTTTGTCGAGCATTTAATACAGTATATTTGAGTAAAAATATCACTAACTCAACAGTTTCAAAAAGGGTGAAAAGATCCAATGATATTAATAGCATTACAACTCTTTCAAAATCAGGAAAACAAAAACTATTAACGAAGATTTGTTGAATATTTTAATTGATGTAGTAGATAATGGTAAGGTTTCCTAAAGAGGTTTTCATCCTGCAGTGGAATGATACGGGCTGATGGTGATATGATATATATATATATATATATATATATATATATATATATATATATATATATATATATATATATATATATATCCACTCCAGGATTGCCTTGGTCCATCTGTCGTTCCATCGTCTCGCTATATGACCTGTCCATCCCCACTTCAATTGCTTTACTCTTCTAATGATATCACATACTTTCGTTTATTCCCTGATCCATGTGCAGGACTTTCGTTAATACCAAGCATACATATTTCTGTTCCCCGCTGGGCTACCCAAAGTTTTTGAATAGAATGCGATGTGAGTGTCCAGGTTTTACTTCCTTATGTCATAACGGGTAGAACGCCCTGATCGAAGACTTTTCTTTTCAGGCAAAATGGGAGTCTACTATTAAAAACTATGTTGATCCTGCCAGCTACATTTAACACGCCGTTGCACCTGGTGGTATCCCCCTCCATTGAAATCCTCTGGCCAAGATATATAAAATGGTCCACAATCTCCAAATCCCTTCCTAAAACTGAAATTGTTCTATCCTCAGCGAATTTATTGAACATAACCTGACTGAATTTTAGGTGTATTTTTAAGCTATGTGGTTTTAAATATATATACATATATATATATATATATATATATATATATATATATATATATATATATATATATATATATATATATATATATATATATATATATATATATATATTAGAGACATTGTAGATAATACTGGTATATGATTTAAATCAATTTAGGCTTGTCTCGTGAGTCTTCCCAGTTAACATTTTTTTTCGATTACCTTGGTATTGTCCACATGAGTTCCTTCCAACACATCAAACAATTAAGAAAGAATATTATTTAGGCGTTATGAGTCATTTGCCTGACTCTATTCAAGAAAAGCCTCCAAGTTTGTGCTAAAACAATTAATGGTTTTTGCATCAGAATAATGCACTATTACACACCACACAATTCTAAATTTTCGCTAAAATTTAAACAAGTACCTTTCCACAAGCACCATATTTAGCAGAAATGACACAGTGTAATTAAGAAACTACTTCATGGCCCCAGTTCTAAATCCATAGAAGCCATTCAACAGAATTTGTTGGTCATTTTGAAGGAAATACCAAAAGTCGAGTATAAGCACTGTTTGTGGAAGACTGGGAAATCATCGGAATAAGTGTATTTCAGTAAGAGGGTATTTTTTTGAGGGAGACAAAATAAATTTCGCAAAATAAATAAATACATTCAATAGCGGGGTTAACTGAGTAAGGAGCCGAGTGGGGCCCGAGGTACCATAGGGCCCCCAATTTTGCAGTGATGGGACAGAAAAGCGAAAAGAAAATTACGAAAAACCTGAATATTGTTGAAAGATAAAGTAATGGATTGCATAAGTTTTTAACAGTAAATTCAACGACAGAGTTGTCATCAACATCTACTTCAGATAAATTGTTTGCGTTCAAAACTTCTTCTGAACTACACAAGCCTATAAGTGAAGAAGAGAAAAATAACAAGTTGAACATCAATAGATTGAAAACGGTACTGATACAAGAGAGTGTGAAGACGCAGGAGCTAGAAATATATTTTTTTCTTTTTTTGGGGTTTTCGTTCTTTACATAAGAACAGATATTTTTTATATTGATATTTATATATTTTTGATATTGAGTTTTATGAGAAATATACGAACACGCCACAATCATTCAGGCATTATTAAGATAGAGATAGTCCAGACAAACCCCTGAATATATACATCGAAGCAATAAATGATATAGCTTTATGACCAACAATTTTTTCAGATGCTATTATTAACCATATTATTAAACACAAACCAAAAAATATCGGGAATATAGAGAATTTGAAATCAGTGTATAAAAACAAAGATTTTTTACAGAAGACTTTCTTATGAACATTTTTACAGAAATAAATTAAATGGAATTATGGAAAAGAAAACTTGACTGATACTTTCAGAAACAAACAAAAGTGTTTACTGCAACCCTTGCAAATTATTTTCAAAAGCAAAGTCTAAATTAATAACTGGTTTGCAAAATTGCAGATTAATTACTGTTATTTTATCGGACCACGAAGTTTCAAAAGAACACATATCAGCCATGCATATTTTCTACAAAAGATGAACGAAATTCAATAGAATTGATACTCAACTATTACAAGAAAAAAAAAGAAGAATGTTACTGGAGGTAAGTGTTAAAAAGAATTGTGTCAACAATAAAATTATTCAGTCGCTTAGGATTAGGATTTAGAAGTCACGATGAAGGTAAAGATTCCAATAGGAAAGGAAATTATTTAATCTGCTTGGAATACCTAAGAAAATACGACAAGTTGTTGAAATTACATCTAAAAAAATATGCCAACCATAGGTCGGGGAAATGTAAACTATTTATCTCACAATATTTGTGATGAAATTGTAGGCCCTATTAGCAATCAAGTAAGAGCTGAAATAATTGAAGAAATCAAATCTGCGACTTATAGTATAATTGTAGACTCCATTCCTGATATTTCTCATGTTGAACAACCTACTTTTGTAATAAGATATGTTTCATCCTTGATAATATCAAGGAAATATTTGTGGGATTCATTTCCACAGTTAAACACAACTTTTCATACTTGGAACAAGAAGTTTTCGAAATTTTAACAAAATTAGGAGTGCATTTTAAAAACTGTGGAGGACAATTTTTTGATAATGCTTCAAATATGTCAGGAAAGTACTCATCTTTGCAAGCATGCATTAAAGAACATAGTCCAAGTGCGGTTTTTATTCCGTGTACTAACCATTCTTTAAATTTAAATGGAAATTTCCTTGAAGTTCAATATTTTATGTTTGTGCAGAAGTTATTCATATTTTTCTCAGCGTCAACTTATGGCTGGAGTGGACGAGAACTATGTAAAGATAAATTTACAACAATCCACCCCACTAAAAAGAGCTTTTGATACAAGATGGTCAGACGGAGATGGAGCAGACGCTGCATTAGCTATAAAACTTGGATTCGCCCATATATAAGAGGCTTTAAATGAAATGTGTAATGCAGAAAAAGAAAAACAAGTTACAATAGTGGAGGCGATATGACTTCTGAAGAAAATGGATAAATATGCAACCGTAATGACAGTGATTTGGAATACTATTTTGCAAAGAATAAATGCTACCAGTCAATCAATGTAATCAGTAGAGTCCGAACTATTCAAAGGATATCTCCTACTGACATCATGAGAACATTTTATCAATAATTTTCGAGAAAAATATGAAAAAGTTGAAAAAGAGTCAACTCATTTATCAGGCCTATCATTTAGTGTGGAAGATAATAACAAAGTGTGAAAATAAAGAAGTCGGATATGAATACACAAATAGAGAAGATTTTAAAACCAATTCATTTTATGTCATATGTGATAACATTTGGTTTTCAACTATCTCAAAGAGCTCAAAAGTATGAAGTTGTTCTAGAGGCTTGTCGTATATTTTTTGATTGGAAATTGTCAACAGAAGAAGGAAAGTGTTAAAAAAGTTGAAGGATATCTACCATAATGACATTGAGGTTTGTACTTTGGAAGATGAATTGGACCATTTCTTAATATTTCTAAAAGAAAACGAGAACCCCATAAAAACCACATCAGACAATCTAGACCTCTTAAATTTCTGATGTGATAGTGGTGTCGATAGATATCACATTTATCGAGCCGTCAACCGTCCTGCACATTTCCGAATATTGAAATATTATTAACAATTCCCTTATCTAATGCGTCTGAAGAAGGGTCATTTTCTGTTTTAAAGAGAGTCAAAAATTATTTAAAGAATACAATGGGAGAAGAAAGACTAAATAACTTGGTTATTTTGTACATAGAGCAGAACATTTTAAACCTCATCGACACTGCCAAAATAATTGATGATTTTGCCTGAAATAAAACAAAACGGAAATTCATGTAAAATATTTTTAAATGAATTTATTTAATATATCGCCGTATGACATTTTTCACTTCTTTTCTTTTTTGTTAATAAGTTTATGAGAGTTTTTCTGCAACGTCTGTTTCTAACTTGAGTTGGGCCACAACATTTTTAACGCTGAAGACTTCCACTTCATTTGAGCCGCCATTGAATACATTGTGTTAAAAAACCATCTTACTTTACTAGTACTACAGCACCATCTAAAATCTAACCATAGGTTTATTCAATTGTTGAATTTACGCAACCAGTTTAAATTAATCAATCTATTTTAAATATCTAAGAAAAGGAACACGAAGGGGAGTCTATATCAGAACGCTATATTCGAATATTATATTTAATTTGCCTATTATGTGGAAAAGATTTAAATATTTGTTTAAGAATCAATACTAAGAAGAACAAAAAAGGATGATGGCCAATTTTTAAATATTATATCCAAGTTGCCAAAAATATCTAAGGTAGTTGTTTAAAACTGTCTGCCTTATATAACAAATAAAGATTATACAATCACATAAAAATAAAACATAAACAAACCAACGCATTAGAAGAAATTATTTCGTAACCAACACATAAGATCAAAAACCGCAGGAACGTATTTTTTATATCTCTTCTTCCAATTTGTAATTTTCCACTAGGATGATTGTTAATTATGTATATATTTGATTTTATTATCTTATTTCGTTCTGATTAGAATACTTGTTTACGAAAAACCGCTTTTTTATGAATAATAATTATTATATTAATTATTGTAATAGGTGAATATTAATTATTATGTTTTATTATATTCGGTGTACACGTCGATTTTGCTTTTATTCAGATTCGTTCTTTCTGTTTGCAAATATAGGGTGGTCTACGGAAAGGGATTTTTTTTAAAGAAACATGACACTATTAAAAAAAAATGATCAACAAAAAATATGATTTTTTTGAAAATTGTATGTTACATTAATGTGTAACATGCCATTTTCAATGCTTAAATGCGGAAAATAGTACCATGAACACTACTATTTTCGAAAATTTGGCCAAAACTGCCAATTTAGGGCCTCAAAAATCCTTGTGAATTATACCACTGCACAGAATAATAACGATGTGATATTGTATTAGCAACTGTGAAATATCCTGGTCCTTTTTTTTTAAAGAGCCCTAGTAACCGTAACTAGAACTTCGGAGGCAAGAGGGATGTGTGGTTGTGATAAATAGAGAGCGGATTTTTGCCTAAGTTCGGGCAAGGTTATTGCATATCAGTGTGTTTTGTTATAGTCGTACACTTGATATATTCAATTAAAACATATTTCTCTCACTAATTTTCTAATTACATAAGTGCCGATTATATAAATAGACCTATTATATATAAATATAGTATATAACTGTCTAAATGTAAAAAAAAATAATTGAAATTAATTTATAAACATTTTGGCAATATAGGCATTTTTATAAAATGAAGTGATGGGCGTACGCTATTGCATGAAAAGATAACTTCACTTATTGTTTATAGTGAGTTCGGTCTCTAGTGATTAGCAAGTCCTGTCTCTAGTGACAAATATTGCAGAAGACATGCTATAGTGATTATTTTTATGTTAATAATTTTTTTTCAAGAAATTAATGGAGTCTGGAGCTGTCTTAAAAAATCGTCCGTTTCCCATGTATTACCTTAAATATATAGTTACAATGACAAAATACTCATTTTATCTATGATGAGATTTCACAATTCACTAATCTCATAAAAGGTTCATATTTTCTAATAACGGATGATAAAATACGTTAATGCTTTTGGAAAATAATTGAATTTCTTGTCATTCAATCTACTTTTTTTAATGCTAGCATTACATTGGTATAGGCTTATAGAATTAGCCGAAAATGTTTGTTCAACTTAGGGAATAAAAATAAACACCGTAGCCCAGATATGGAGAATAGGAAGATCAGCATGTTGTTAAAAAAATCCGAAACTAGCTTCGTAGATGGCACTGTGATTTAGCCAACTTTCTGCATGATCGAGTAAGATCTGCCTAAATATAATTATCCTTCGTTTTTGCAATTACAATTTACATTGGTTTTAATTGACTAATGTCATTAATAGTAATAAAAACTAATTTTATTGATGTGTGAAGTAAACAAATCCATATATTCATTTTGTTTATGTCAGCGTTTCAGTAACGTTTATCCATAGAGATGGTTATACATAACCTCAAAATGTACAGATTTTTAATATGTTTACTGTATTGGTAGTTTGTATATGAAAAAAAATGCCATGACAATATCAGAAACTAAAGATATAGAAAGGGGAGAGATAATATTCACCTGTCATGGTGTTTGGTGGAGACGCAGTAGCCGAAGGTCTCGATGATGTCGAGCTCGAAGTAGACGTAGACGTCGTTTCCTGAGGTGGGGGCGGTGACGTTTCCGTGGAGGCATCCTCCACTTCCTGCAGCTCGATGGTGATGATTTGATTTTCTTGTTGGCCCGCCAGCGTTACGTCTATTAACGTCTCGTTCAAAATAGTTCTTATTTTTATCAATTATAACACGCGGTATAAATTTATCAAAAATTGCCAAAGTTCGAAACGGTAGAAAAAGGAAAAACCGAAAAAAAACGCCGAAAAACTCTTAAAATACCAGGACACCAAAAAATTGCGAATTAAAATTGGTGTAAAGTCAGTCAAACCGATGGTTGTTCAGTCATCGTCAGTCTGGGCGAACAGTCTTCGTTAGTTATTACGTCTTAAAAATAGACGGAGAAAATAAATGTTATGTATTGCTTTATAGATACAATGATACAAAGTCTTACTGTTTTGTGTGTATTTGTTTGTTGAAGTAGATGCAAAAAATAAGACAAGTCTTTGAGATATTCACAGAGTAACAACGAATAAACTATTTAGAAAACAAACGATATAACGAGCGTAAGGTACCGGAGTAAAACGAAAATCGACACGAGAAAAACACCTTGTACATCACGAATAACCAGAACACATTTTTTTGGGGGGGAATTAGAACGGCGTATCAAGTTCTGAACTTCTTAGATCGATATTTTCCAAAGTCGATTCGGGGACCCAGCAGTTTCCGCTCTATCTCGTCTCCTTTCCTTCACGGTATCGACGTCCACTAACTCTCCTCCTGTCTTCACCGCAATACCCCATTTAGAAAACAAACAAGAAATATATGTGAAAAAACATTACCGACCTCTTAAACGCACCGTCGCAATTATTGACCCGAAAACCGCGTTAAAATTCGTTCGGATTTTAATTTTTTCCAATCTCGAACGTGGTTTGTGTACGGTACGGAGAGGTTGCGCGTTCGCTCGCTAGGGGACGCAACGATCGGGGGCGCATCACCGGCAGGACGCCATGCGGAAGTCGGTAGAGGGGGTAGTAGGATCAGGCGCAGGAAGAACCATTCGCCGAAATGGGGGTTAGGCGGTGACGTCACATACAGGGTGAACAATGGTGAGGAGGAATGTGGGGATATAGGTTATTGGGGTAAAGTTGGATGGCCGGTTGGATGGTGGGCGAGACCGGTGGCACATGGGGGTGGAGGGATAAATAACGTTTGGCATTGCACGAAGATCGACGTGATGTTTCTAGTTTAGGAGAATTAATTTAATCATACAATAATACTAGCATGTAACTGATATTATTAGAATGATCCATATATGCACGTGTTTTTTCTGTAACTTGTAGCCATTTGATTCGATAATTAAAAGTTATAAACTGGCACGTGTTTTGATTTAATTCAGATACTACGGTGCGGTTCAAGATATGCCGTTCACCGAATGGCTGCAATAAATTGTTACCCCTGTAGCATGAAGTTACATGAAACGGAAACGGGGTCGGGCCTAATAAAATAACAATTTTATACCTGGTTTAGTAGTTTCAAAATATTTTAGTTCAGTTCGCATTCTTTACTTAAAGTGTGCAGTTCTATAAATTCGATCGTATTTTTTGTTATTCCAAACGTGCTAAAAATGTGGCGTTCTTGGCAAGATAATGATCATTGTGCCTCCGGAAATGCAAATTTTAAAAGAAAACATTAGCATCGCCCGATGCTAAGAAAATTGTTAAAAATGTGTATGTTTCTTTATTGAATAGGGAGCTTAATGTAAATGCAATCGCAGCAGAAACGTCTTCATAAATGAAAACGTCGTTGTCTACAGTTAAAAATATTGCGACGAAGCCAATTAAAGCCAAAAAAGTTCGTAGTGATTCTTATATAAGCAAATGTGTTGATGAAAGTGACAAATACTTAATTCAAAATTTATGCTATGTTTGAAGAGCAAACTGTGCCTGCATTGCATTCATTGTAACAGCGACTAAGGAAAGATGAAACCAACATTCTTTGCAGCAGAACTAGTCTCTGGAGAATATTATCTTAAATGGGTTTTGCATATCGGACCATTAATAAAAGACAAATATTAATGGAATCATAACGATTGCGACGATGGCGATCTGACTACTTAAACTCTATAAAAAAAATACAGTTTAGAAAATCATCCCATTATCTACCTTGATGAAACATGGTTCGATACACATGAGACGCCAGCAAAAGGAGGGGTAGATACATTGAAAAAATGCCAAACCAAATCCCCAGCAAAGAAGGGAAAAACAATTACAATTGTACATGTAGTACAATTGTAGTTCCTAGGATGGATGGGTTCCAAATGGTTTACGGTTATCCTCCAAAAATCTTTTTGAAGATTGGTTTCTAAATAGCCTTTTACCTAATGTGCCTAAGGAAACCGTAATTGTAATGGACAAGGCTAGTTATCATAACTGCCAAAAAAAAAATAAAGTTCGTAATGCCAATAACACTAAATTGCAAATTCAAAATTATATGTTAAAAAACGATATATACTTCGAAAATACATATAAAAAATGTGATCTTCTAGAAATATTAAAGACATTTAATATTAAAAAGTAATATGGATGATATCATTGCTGCCGATATAGGATATACGGTTTTATCCCTTCTTCCGTATTACTGTAATTTTAATTCAATTGAGCATATGTGACATCAAGTAAAATCCAATATTAGAGCAGAACACATTTTCCGACTCTAAGTGCAATTGCTGCAACATTAATGGTTGAGTTCCCAAAGAAAGTTAGATATATTCGATTAACCATGTTATTAAAATAGAAGATTCCTATGTATCATTTACTAATAATATAGAACTACTTATTATTAATGTAGACCAAAGTGACAGTGAGAGCGAAACCGAATTAAATATATAATTAAATTTAAGTTTTAATTTTAATTCTACTAATAGATAAATTTATTGATTTATATATTTTTATTGTACTAATAAATTCAAAATACACAAACCAATAAACAATGTTTTAGTCATACATAATAATAATATTTTTTTTAAGGCAGGGAGCGGATAAACCGCTTGGTGAGTGGCGCTTGGTGAGTGGCGAAAAAAACCCGAAACTTAAGTTGGAAATCCATGGTGCCGAGGAGCTGAATGGCACAGGGTTAAAGTATCTCTAACTACGTCTCCGGATACCCAGAGCCCTCCGGTAGTAAATAGCTTTGCCACAGTAAATCGGGGCTCTGCCATGGGTGACTGTTAGTTCCCTTGAACCCAAAAGTTTTTTATGGAAACTAAAACGAATTATAATATTATACAAGGCGGTAGGTTTTTACGGAAAAGAACCCTTCGGAACCGTCGGGAGGATTTGTCCGGGGTTGGTAAGTCTGGAGCGAGTGGCGGCTCCCAACTCTATGGCACCACAAGAATGGCAATGAACAAGGTAGTTGAAAAGATCCATCCACAATTAGAACATAAAAGTCAAGCAACACCGGAGACTTCAATGCAAACCCAACAAAAAGCAGAAGCTAATAATCAGGTGTCGGCTGGCTCGTCCCCCCTTAAAGAGGACTGTCAGTAGTGCCGAGCTTATTCCGCGTATCAAATGAACACGTGATTAATATTGAAGTAATGAGTGTCTATTATTACGTGAACCAGTGCGCAGATAAAATGCTACCTGGATGGAGAAGTGCACTTCACCAAGAATATAAGAAGAGGTTTGCTGAAACACAGCTATCAGAACAAAATTTAGCAGACCGTAAAAATCTTATATTAAGGAAATAATATCTTAGCAAAACGGAGTTAATGAACATCAAGAGAGAAGTCGGTAATAAATTACACCAAAACATGACATATGACCCACCTCAAGAACATGACACGGATGTCCTTAACTTGAACACAGAGGAGCAACCGGTACTACAAATTCCAATTCTAACAACGGAAGTATCAACAACTCAAAATGAAGAAAAAGCCATGCATATAGACTTTTCTAACATACGAGAAAAGTTCTACAGTCTCTTGGCCCACTTTACTGGCTCAAATCCGCTATGTAGGCCAAAAATACCGATACTGTGCAACATTGTAAAATCTCGCATTACTATAATGCAGGTCAATAAAATTTTGGAATCGCATCTATCAGGAATAATAGATCTTAGAAATATACATCTTGCGCTATATTGTGTAGCAGTAACTGTAATTGAGCTTTCAGGTCAAAATACTTACACCCCCAATTCGACAAGCCGCAATATCCAAAAAAATACACATACCTGGAAAAAGCGCGTCGAAAATGATATCAATCAATGATTTTCGGGCGAAAGTTGACATTATTTCTGCTGTATATACAGATAGTATCTTGCTGGAAATACATCTAGCAAAGTGATGAAAAAAAAACGAAAATAATCGCTAAAAAATCTAATATTGGATTTGGAGATTGAAACTTTCGCGAGAAATTATTAGACCTGAAAGATCGATTTAGACAAAAAGCTAAAGCGGAAGGGGCTAGACTAGCCAGATACAATGAGATAAAAAAAACAAAAACACCAAAATGCGATGTTTCAAAATAGTGAAAAGTTCTATAGAGAACTAGAATCCAAGGACAACCAGTCATAATCTAAAAATGTGAATGTATCTGATTTTGAAAAATATTGGAAATATGTGTGGAAAAGATCCGATGGTTATGAAAAAATGGCTCGGTGGGTTACAACAATTCAAAAGCAGACTGATACACTTTCACAAATGGAATCCAGCGATCTCGAAGCGATTGACATTTGCACGGCCATCAAGAAAACTCAAAACTGGAAGACGCCTGGACCAAATGGACTACACAACTTTTGGATCAAAAACTTCACAGCTGCTTACCAGGTTCTTGTAATGGCAAATCCTGATACTTTTCCTGATTTTCTGATGGAGGGCAATATATATTTGTTATATAAAAAGAGTGATGCTAACCAGCCCAGTAACTATAGATTGATAACATGTTTATCCGCATTGTATAATTTTGCAAGCCCTGCTCAACGAAAAAATTTACCAACATTGTGACTATAATAACATATTTGAAGAACAGAAATGGTGTATTAGGGCCAGTATGGGATGTAAAGAGCAGCTGACGACCGATGCTGTAGTTCTTGCGCAAGGGCGGAAAAAACAGCGCAACTTGAATATGTGCTATATAGATTACAAGAAGGTTTTCGATAGTGATTGGTTAATAGAAATTTTGAACATCTATAACATTTGTACGCAGATTACAAACTCTTTAAGGTATCTCATGAGTAAATGGAAGACTAATTTATTCATTCACCAACAGTACATTGGAACAACAAATATCGAGAAAGGAATATTTCAGGGAGATTCAGTGTCCCCTGTTTGGTTTTGCCTAGCGTTGAATCCGACGTCCATATTACTTAACAATAACAATATAGACTACAAACTTGACATGAGAAATTCCAGAAAACTATCACATTTACTATATATGGACGATTTAAAAACCCTACGGAGAAACAAGAGAGAAGCTAAATTTATTAATAAAAACAGTCGAAATATTTAGTAAGGACATCAAAATGTCATTTGGACTGGAGAAATGCTCTACTATCAGCAAAAGGAATAAGAACAAAAGAGAATAATAAAAGAACAACACTCAACAGTCTGTGGCATACAAGAATTAGCATCAGAAGATTGATACAAATATTTGGGAATGCTTCAGATTCATACATTTGATCATGGCCTATTAAAGAAGGATTTTTCGAGTTTGTGCAAAGCGATCAATGGATGGGTGGTGCCAACTATGACATATTCTTTTGGGTGTTCTGGGTGTTAAATGGTCTGAAGCAAATCTTGACGAATTGGTTAGATTGACACGAAGAACATTGACAAGGTTCCGATGTTTACATCCAAACTCGTCCATAAGAAGGCTATATATTCCAAGAAAGTTGGGAGGTAGAGGGCTTGTAAATGTCAACAATCTTTGTCTCAGCCAGGCGAATAGGATGAGAGAGCGCTTCATTAATTCAAATAGCAGACTAATGAAACTGGTTGTAAAGAAGGACCTGGGTCTCACCCCACTTTTGTCTAAATAGACAACATCGTGTTCATAGTAGAACAACACCGAAGGATGTTGTTCAAGAATGGAAACAACAAACATTACATGGGAGATATCCTAAATCACTTGAGAATGACTCCATTGACAAACATTTGTCTCTAAAGTGACTTAGCGATGGACTATTTTATCCAGAAACAGAAGGTTTTGCGACAGCTATTCAAGATAAGGTAGTAAGGACAAAAAATACAGGACATATACTACACATGGATGTTGTTAACAAGTGCAGCATGTACGGTAGTGTGGAAGAAACAATTGAACACCTTATTGGAGGGTGTCCAGTCCTTGCCCCTGATGCTTATCTAGGCAGGTATAATCGGCTGGCGAAAATTATACACCAGCAAATTGCCCCCGTACCTGAGTCAGCCGATGCCATTCTTTACTGGGATAGACCAATTACAACAGATCGGACGGTTGACTATAATAGTCCGGATATTGTTCTAATTAACAAAAAGCAGAGGAGAGCTTTCATAATTGACATTGCCATACCACTCTCTCACAACATCAGAAAAACTGAAATGGAAAAGGTCACGAAGTACGAAAATCTTGCATTTGATCTGAAAAATCAATGGAAACTCCAGAAAGTGGAGGTGTTACCTTTTGTTATATCCGCCGAAGGCCTAGTAAGCAAAACCTTTTCCAAAAACCTAGGAATTCTTGTTGTTTTAAAATCAACTGCCTCAGTAGGACAAGGAGCAATTCTCTAACAAACTTGTCATATTGTTCGTAAGATACCAAGCAGAATGAGAGGAGCTGAACTGCTTTCTCATCTTGGCATTGTAAACCCGACCAGCCTAGACTGAAATGATCGATGAATCATGTTTGTGATGATAATAATTTAACAATATATTATTTTTTTCCAAAATTATTCAGAAATTAAACTACTTCGACTCTGGCGCCTTTGAAGAAACTGGGAATATTTTTATTGAAATTTATTGGGGCAATTAACATTTCGCTGAAAGGCAACGAAATATCTTGAACTGGACTATACGTCTATGTCTTTGAGATCTAATTTAAAATATTACAGCTCAATCTAACGCAAGAATTCCTGGCAGACTTGGAGAACATGAAAAACAAATGCCGCACGATCTGGACTGTAAGTTTTATTTCAATTATATTTATATCGACTTTTTCTTAGTTGGCTTCAAAAGAATGGGGGTTTCTGGTGACCAGAATATATGGCCAGTTTGAAGTCTACAGTTTGATTGTTTCGAACCACCTCAAGATTAGGTTATTAATATTTCTTTAGCTCAAATAGCAAAATCTAACTGGAATTTAAGTCTGGTATGGCTTCGAATTTCACCATTTGTGTTTAGATTCTCGAAGTACGGCAATCTGTTACATTAAGTCAGAGTTCGGAATTTTAAATATTTATACTGCTGATACTGTAGAAGAATTATTCAGAAATAATTTACTAAGACTGTAAAGAAGTCATACTGCTGATGATTGTATTAGATGTTAAACTTAATCCCGATGTTTCTTGAATAGAAACGTCAATTTTCGTAACGAAAAAAATCATTTATTACATTAATCCAGTTATCGCTTTTGATAATTTGTTTATAATAGCTTTTTGACAAAAATTGCATTTTATTAGAAAAGATTGACTTTCTTAAAAAAAATCTTAAAATGCAATTCATTTTTTGACCCATTTCATCACTGCTATTAAAAAAATAAATAATAGTCTAGAATAGCGTGTTACATTGATCACAAAAGGTGGTAATCCAATGGTGCCAAGTTTGGAAAATAGGTTTGATCTAAAGGAACTCATTTATTGACCCATTTCATCACTGTTATTAAACACATAAATAATAGTCTAGAATAGCTTGTTACATCGATCACAAAAGGTGGTAATCCAAAGGTGCCAAGTTTGAAAAATAAGTTTGATCTAGAGGAACTTTACCTATATTTTAATGTCCTTCTCATCACTTTGAAATTTGAAAAAATAGATGTGTAACAATAGCGTGTTGCACCGATTAGAAAAGGTGGTAATCCAATGGTGTTAAATAATTGCTTGGATATGAGGGAATTTTATATGTTTTGCAATATGTGGTCCCCATTACTTTCACTCATAATTTTTCATCAGTGTCTCCCATAGCATTGTAAAATATCCTTACCTACCATTATTTAAAACGCCTACTACGGAACATTTTTTGAGGTTTGGGAACTAATGGTAACCAAAAGGGGTAAATATGACGAATTCAGTGGATGTCGTAATAATTCGTACTTCATATAATTCAATGTTGCCCATTGCCTTTGTAAAGAGATGCATTGTTTTATTTGAAAATCATCATTTTCTTCACAGAATAAACTTCTAAATGCGTTCTCTTTTGGTGCTTTCTCTAATAAGACATATATAGTATATCCCTCTTGCATCCCAAAAAACTGATCTGATTCCATATTATTTCCTGTCGACAGTAAAAAAACCTGCCATTTTTCAGTGTATTTAATGCAGCTTTACCATTGCTTTGTTTGTTTTCTTTTAATTTCAATGTGTAGTAGCGAATCCATGTCACATCCACAATTAAAAAACGATACATTAAATGGTTTCAATTCTTGTTAAAATGATCCAAATGTTTTTTTTTTAATGAAGACGAATGTTCATGCTTCTTGTACACTTAAATTTTCTTCATAGATATTTTTTTAATGGAAATGCCAAAACTCGATCTACTTAAGAGGTCTACAGATTCTGCAATCTCAGGCACTTTCAATCTCTAATTTTGACCTTCTGAGAATGCTTTAAATCATCTGAAAACCTGGATCTTTAATGACACAATGCTCTTTAGGCCTGTTGAAGTTTTGCAAACGTTTCCATCGCACTGTGCCAATATCTGAAACCAAACTTGATAGAGCACCGTAGCTTAAAATGATCGTCATTTATTTTCAGAACACACTAGAGAAATCCGACTTACAAAAAGACGTTACAGACAACTAAGTGACTCTGGAGAATCTAAACTCGTACTGAAGTCGCATAGATGTTGGCCTGCCTGATCTGAAAATTGGTAATTATTAGTGACATTACAACCGCACGTTCTAGTAGGGTTAATATTGACAGATATTATTTCAAATTTGTGCTGTTTTGATTTAGTTAGCCAAAAACAGCTTATCCTAGAGTAGAATATCAATAATCTAATAATGTCATAATACCAATTATACTGTCAAGCGAGATTTTGACGCAATTGTAATATATAACATCTAGTATACAGCCCAGACTTTTCGTCATCCGACATTCACTTATTCCACTTATTTAAACAAAAAAATATATTAAACCAATCTAAAGAATACTAATCTAAAATAAATTTACTAACCTAATCTAATCAAACACCCTCTCGATTTTATAGGGTGATTTTTTTAGTGCGTCCGAACTATAAATTCAAATTAAACAACTACCAAATTAGATGTTTTGAAACAATTTATTTTATCTGAAATGACATTCAATGACATTAATGTTTGAAAACAATTTCGGACAAATGTCAGCCGAAGCTACTCCTAATAAAGTGCATTCTGTCAATGCAATTTCCGACCACTTTGTCGGAAGTTGGTAATTGGGGTATTATGTTCGCAATTGTGAGAGTTATGTTGTCCTCCAACGTGTCAATAGTTGCTAGTTTATCGGCATAGATCAAAAATTTAACACAATCCCAAAGAAGATAATCTAAAGGCGTTAAATCACATGACTGGTGGCCAGGTTCGTTCCTCGAAATAATTTTTCACCGTATTGTTCCCTCAATTAATCGATTCTTTCGATGGCTGTATGAGATGTGGAGCTATTCTGTTGGACCCACATCTCCTCCAGAAATGGGTTTGGAATTTATCGATAATTAAGTGAATGCATCATGAAGTGCTCTATAAGATTTTGATAATAAATTGTAACAATTTGCAAGCGTTGCTCCGATCTCCCATGATGATTTGTTAGACTATTGAGACATGGATTTACAGGCTTGCGCGCAAACTCACAGTCCGTTTGAACCACTCCTATCGGAAATTGGCAAACACTAAAAAAATTACCTTTTACAACAAATTAAAACAAACATTTCAAGTAAATCAAAATTGTGAACATTCTGATTGATATTAAGTTCTTATTAACCACGTTTACCTTTTTTCACTCCTCTACAAGGCCTTAGTTTTTTTTTGTTTTTTGTGTAGTTCAAACTCAATTTCTTTCACTTAAAAATTCCTGTCGTAATATTTGTTCTCCGTTCAAACATGAACCGACCAAAAAACAAATTCTACAATAAAAGTAAAGTTTCTAAAATACAAATTTTCCTTACATAACAGGAATATTATGACTAAGTACACCATTATTTTATTACTATTTTTATTATTATGTATTATTAGTTTTATTTACAAAATTATGCTTTGCATTCGGTGGGATTGGAAAGGATCCATGGACTTTGACCTTATTCTATTCATCCAGTGAACCAACCGTCAACCTACTGATCGCAGACAAATATATCGAAGGCAACAATTGAAGAAAAATGGCCAGTATTAGCAAAGACGAAAGGCGGTGCTTTAATAGTGGCTATGCACCACCACATCTTTCAATCAGGACCCAGCAAAAATTGCCCACCTTATTCACCGGACATACGGACCACTCCCGGACTAGCATCTATTCCGCTACCTCACAAATTGTTTAGATTGATTTTTTTTTTAAATGGAAGATGTGTGAGAAAAACAATCTGTTTATATGTGGACGTATCACTACGTTGGCAAAATAAATAAATAAAAAAAATTACACACAGTATTTGTGATTCTCTTTCTCTTAAAAAAAATCTCTACAAACTTTCTGGACAACAGAAATAAACAATTCTTTTCTGTAGGGGGGCAAGTATATTGTACTATAGAGTCAATAAAGGAGGAGCTGTTGCCTATGGTATTGCATTATATTCGTCGTTAATTATCATAACCTGTTAAAACTCGTAATCTGACTGAAAAACGACAGAATCTCTATATTCAACAAGGCAACAAGCGTTTCGATACAGCAAGGGTATCGTTAGATTTTTTAGAGATCTTCGAAATTGAATAATGTTTAACTTTGCTCACCAATATCTCCAGATCTTTTATCAATTAAGCACGTGTGGAATATTATCGTCAGAAAATGTCTAAATTTTTCTAATCCCTATCACAACACTGGAAACCCCAAGAGACTGAGGATTAGACAGAGATTCTCAGACCAAATTGGTGATCTCATTCGATTAACCTATATGGGTTAATAAGTGTGTAAGGATCGAGGTGTACCGATACATTATTAGACATCATTAACCAATTCACAATTTCAATTCTATAAAATTTTGATCGTCAATTTTAATTTCAATGCAAATACTTTACATTTTACGTACTATTATGCGAATTAAGTACTATTATGCGAATATGAACCTTTATCTAAATTTGCTTCTATTTATACGATCGTCGTGAACTTTTATTAATTAATGAGGATCAACAAAAATGTAACAACTATTAGACAACTTAAAATTAAATTGAACATTGATACACTTCTTGCTTATTTATCTTTATTATTGCTTGTTGATATAAGCGATTGCAAGATATATGACAAACTAAACGATTAAAAAATTAACTTTCAGGTTTTCAAAATGGACGAGCTATCACTATGAAATAACGAGATTTAAGATTTCGTGAAATAGGGAGACGATTAAACATTCAACTACAGTTCAGAATTATGTACGTGACTTTATGGTCCTAGAGAGACGTCTCATGAAATAGCATGCCTAGAAGTACTACAAGGAATTGTGGTAGAAGAACCAATCGAAAACACAACGGTGGATTAGAAACCAACCAACACACTGTGTGTGTGTATATATATTTTAGCCAATAATTACGACCGACCCTTCTTATAAAAAATTGAAAAAAATTAATGCATCTTGAGAGATTGTCTGGGCCCCCAGTAACTTTAGAAATACTTGAAACATGTATCCAACACACCATATATATCTTGCCACAAAAAGACGACAATTTGGCTCTGTATTGTGTATTATAATAATCATAGTAGAAGTACTTTTTTTATATTGAATGTAAGTGGAATTTCCTGATTATTTCATAATTATATTACTAGTATTAATTACCTAATAAAATTAACCTAATAAAAATGATTTCACACTTTTGCACTTTTTTTTTCCACTATATGTGCAGTGGCGGTCCATAAGGGCACGTGGGCACGTGCCCTACCTCAAAAATAAAAAATTTATAGGAAAAATTATTTCAAATTTTATATTCTGTCTGTTTCTGTTATGTCTATGACCATGCTTCTTGCGACTTCTATAGTCTAACATCCATAATGTTATTCGCGGTAACGAAATAGGTCGGAGGTTGCCGAAGCGCACCGGTTAAAGAACACGTGCTTTGGGCACAGACAAGTTTGTGAAGCTACTGTTTTCTTTACTATTGCGTGCGAAAAACAAAAACAGCAATGCATCGCTTCGCTAGTAACCCGGAGATTAAACGCATTTATAACGTCATATCTTGGGCGCTGCCCCATTCTCAATGTCAGGTGTTTTTCGCCATTGCGCTTTTTGACTTTTCGAGTGGTTACAAAGTGAATGCTTTGAACGATTACAATGAAGAAGAATTCAGTGCAATATATGAATAAAAATAATATCACAGTAACCTCAAATGTTACCGACTGAATTGACGTCAAAAATTTTGGACGGCCGACACCGATTCTGCAAATCGAGCAAGTTAATATTACTCAAAAACGAACATACAAACGTACATGCAATAAAACCGTGTATGGGAAGTATTCGTGGTTAAAAGGGTTAAATTTTATTGTTTTCCCTGCATTTTCCCTGCAAGTCGGAAAACCAGTGAGTGCGGATGATCTTGATCTTGGCTGGATTAAACACGGTGTTAATGATTTGAAACATTTGGACGCAAAGGTAAAATCGCATTCTATTTCACAAAGACATTTAAAAAATGAGCTAGAAATTAATATGTTGGGGAAGGCAGACATTCGCTCTCAACTCAGTAGTGCACATCGGGACTCGGGACATTAAAAAGCACAATAAAACTGTTGATAGCAATCGTTACACATTGTCTAAGTTAAGTGACGGTATAAAATTCTGTGGGGCATTGAGCTTGCCTTGCGTGAGCATGACGAAACCTACACTTCAGAAAATCCTGCCACTTTCAGAGGGCTAGTAAATTTGATGGCCGAAATAGAGGTATTTTAGAAGCTCATTTAAAAGACTCTAAATATAAATTATTTCTAGGCATCTCCAAACAAATTTAGAATAAATTGCTGGATTTAATGTTGCATGTTTGTAGCGATTTATTAAAAAGGGAAATTCACACAGCAAAATATGTTGCCATACAGGCCGATGAAACAACCGATACATCTACTCAAATGCAGATGGTTTTTATAATCAGATATGTTAAAAATGACGAAATTTGCGAGGGGCTTTTTAATACCAAAAAATCACACAGCAGATGGAATTGCAGATGAAATTCTGACGACGCTAAGCGAGTTAAGAATAGACAAAGAACCTAAGAAACTCATAGCCCAAAGTTATGATGGTGCTTCCGTGATGAGAAGTACAGTCGGAGAAGTACAAGTCAAAATTTAAAATATTTATAAGAATGCAAAATATATTGACTCCTATGCTCATCAATTAAATCTAATAATTGAAAGATGTTATACAATAGAAAAAGGTGTAAAGATGTTTTTTTGCAATTCTGTCTGCATTCAAAAGGACAACTGTTCTGTACAGCGTCTACCCCGTGCGGCCCCTACCAGATGGAACTTTAGGTCTAAATGTGTGAATACTGTTTATATTTACAAACAAGACATGCCTGGAAGAAATTATGGATGCCGAGTCGGAAAAAAATTTTATTAATCAAGTTCAGGGGTTAATAAATTATTTGGTGGATGACAATTTTAATTTTTGGTTGTTTTTTTTTAATAAAATAATGCCTCACTGCAATATTCTCTTTAATCAACTGCAAAGCAGGCAACTAGATGTACTTAAACTTAAGAAGAATTTGGAAGAATTTTTTCAACAGGCATTCAATATTAGAGACAACATAGAAATACAAATTAATCAAAAATTTGGTAACTTAACAAGTGAAGAATCTATAACGATTATAGAGAATCGCAGAAAGAAACGAAAATTTACTGACAAGAAGGACCCCAATACGAATATCAGGATATGCAAGAAAATCTGTGATACCTTAATCATAAAGGTTCATGAACGTTTTAGTTTCGATGTATACCTATCTGTTATTTGAAACTGAAAAATTTGGTGAATATCGATTTGTCTTTCCAAATGAAGACACTAAAACTATCTGTAACCTGTTTGCAAACGTAAATTACTTAAACTTTAAAAATGAACTCTCGGTAATGTACGCTCGGGACGATTTTATAAAACACAGCGGGGCTATGCCGCTGTTACAAACGTTTATTCACAACATATTAACATTAACCTTTAGTGAATCTGTGGAATTACTGACTGTTTTGTGCACCATTCCTATGATGACTGTGGAAAGCGAAAGATGTTTCTCTATCCTTAAACGAATCAAAACATTTCAATGCTACCTATTGAAAAAAAAAGTTGTGAACTCAATTTCAAATTTTAATGATCAGATGTGGCTGTTTAGCTTGAACAGTACTCTTCAACTGGTCCAGTAGTAAAGCGTAATATTATTTGGTAATGGCCTTACTTTTTGTCAGGTAGCCTGTGAGAACCACATCATGATAATCCCCGAAAATCGTAGCCATGACGTTTCCTGCAGAAGGAACAGTTTTCACTTTCATTGGAACATTTTTACTTTCTCTTAACCACCGTTTGAACTACTGCTTCATCTCGGACGTGTTATGGTGAATCCATATTTCATCAACTGGTATATACTAAGTTTGCGTACCTTTACTCAGCGATCTTATAGCATTGTTGAGTGCCTCAAGTGTATATCATGTTCAATGGATGTAAGTCCACGTTTAAATTCAGCAGCCTACATTTTAACTATCAAAAACGTAAAAGAACAGTTGTTTAAAATGTAATCTAACTTTATATGTGGTTCGGGATTAAAATCTCTTAAGACAAAGTACAAAGTACATCTCAAATTTCAATTTTTATTATTTTTTTGCAGAAAATGGTAAAACTTGTTTGCTTTAATCAGTCTCTTCAAACCTGCAAAAACTACAAAGTAAAAGCACGCGTCTAATATTTCGAACATATCATTTAACAAATTCTATTTGACAAATATCATAGAAATTTGGTCATACTTGTGTCTCTGGCATCTCTGTGGTAGGCCGCGAACTTTTCTTACAGTATCCACAGTAATGCCCGTGATATTGATATTTGATGGAATATTTTACACAATTAAGATAATCTTGTTCTTTATATTACTCCAAATATTTCTGTTGTTTCTGTACAAATGATAATGATGTGAAATGTCCAACAAATGTATCAACAAAAGCAACGAAAAACTTTTCAAGATAACTAAAGCGGCCTATTTGATTGAACTAATCCTGATAACTTTTATTTGAATAGTATAATATTACTATTCAAGTTGAAGCAGATGCAAAATCCATTTCAGCGTAAATTCTTTTACATAAAAATATCTACCAACATCCCAATAAAAATCAGCCAGGTAATCCGGCGTGTAAAGCGCGAAGCAGCAGCGGCAGCAAAAAATCCAAAGGTAATTTATCAAAATCGTCGAATCGAATCTGGCGATATCAAATTGCGACACAAAATGCCGGTTCATAGACCTTTTGTACACATTAAATATTTGATGGGAGACAATAAGTAACGTCTTGGGATTCAGCCTCACTCCCACGCCGTCGTTCAGGTGGGCTTCTTCTCGTTTTCCGCTTCCACCCGCAGACAGATGTCGGATCGTATGTCAAATGTACAGTTAGATTGTGGTAAAAGAATGGAGTGGGATCAGGTAGATATGTCGGTAGAAATACAAAATCAATCAGTTTTTTTGCGGCTTTGAAAAAAAAAATTAAATAATTAGTCAAAACAGATTTTTATACTCCATATGATTAAATTACTAATTGGAACTGACAACAGATTTATTTTAAAAAAAATTGCAATGGCGAAGAAACACTTGGAACCCCAAATATACCAGGTCTGTAAATGTGAAACCGGAATTTACCCAATGATGGCTCAAGCTGTTAATATAGTTACCGTCAGACTGCGTCATTGGCGCCTTATTACATCTGACAAAGATTTTTAACTCACAACGCAAGTTTATAATAGTGTAATGATATGAACATGTCGAATTTTGTACCTGGTAAACTACGATTTGCGGTTAGCATTGATTTTCTGTTACCGTTTGAAGAAAACTGCTGTAAAATCGCATCGAATGCGTAACGAAGCTTACGATGAGCATGCTCTTGGTAAATCATAGTGCTTTGAGGGGATTAAAAAATTCAAAAGTGACGATTTTGTTGTGAAAAAAGAAAAAGAACATGGAAGACCACCGTAAAAGTTTGAAGACAACGAATTGAAGGCATTGTTGGATGAGGATGACGCTCAAACGCAACAACAATTCGCGGATCAATTTAATGTGACACGAGACCTCATCTTTTTGATGACGTCTCGTTACATCTTTTTGGCTTTTGAAAGTCCAGAAGAAAAGAAAGTCCAGGGAAAGATCCAGAAGATGGGAAAATGGGTTCTATATGAACTGAATGAAAGACAGCAAGAAAACCGAAAAACCACTTGCGAAATACTGAATGCTTTGACAATGAAAAATTGATATATTTTGAGAATCTTAAGCCTAAAAGATCATGGGTAACTCCAGGTGAACCATTGACATCGACTGCAACCATTGACATCGAACATCGAAAACAATGTTCGGTGTTTGGTGGGATCAGAAGAGTGTGATCTATTATGAGCTGCTAAAACCTGGCAAAACCGTTAATACTGAACGTAACCGACAACAAATGATCGATTTTAATCAAGCTTTGTGTGAAAAACGACTAGAACATCAAAAAAGGCTACACAAAGTGATTTTGCTTGATGATAATGCACCAACATACACAACAAAACTGATCAAGGAAACGGTGGTGCGTTTAGTTGGGAAATCCTTTCGCATGCGGCTTACTCACCAGATTTGGCTCAGGGACATGCACTTGCTGAGCAGTGCTTTACTTCCTACGCAAATCGCTTGATGACTGAAACTGTTGCTCTTTTGAGGTCAATCCTCAAAAGAGCAACAGTTTTTTTTTTACGTGGCATCCACAAATTATAAGACAGATGGGAAAAATGTATAGCTAGCGATTGACAATACTACGAATAAAATATTTGTTATTATTTTCAACAGTAGACGTGTATTTTCTATACATTTCGGTTTCATATTTACATACCTGGTATAGAGTATCTCTCGGATTTCCATAATTCCACAGAATGCCACAGAAGCAGAAGAGTAAACTTGTACAGGACAATAAAAATCTTCAAACACTTATTTACAAAGCAAACAAGTGTGACAAGCTCTCGAAAACATCAACATTAGTGTAAACATTATTAAAACTAATAAAAATGTATATAATATTAGAGATAACAAAAAAATCTGAAACAACTTGTCAAATAAACCTCAGGTGAATAAAGATCTAACCCAGGAACATTACACTGGTCAACAGTGAGTTTGTTGCCCTTGATATGGGAGCGGTTCTAGAGTACTTTCATATCGACAATTGCGGAACTACAAATGGTTTTCCGAAATTGGCTCTAGTTTTTTAAGTAATCGCCATTTTCGTATTATACAAAAATAGGGTAATAGGTATGTATGATATATATATATATATATATATATATATATATATATATATATATATATATATATATATATATATATATATATGTATACATGTATGTATATTTATATTAATTGTTCTTTTTAATATATATATATATATATATATATATATATATATATATATATATATATATATATATATATATATATATATATATATATATATATAATATATATATATGTATACATGTATGTATATTTATATCAATTGTTCTTTTTAATATGTTTAGTTTATTGTAAATCACTTAATTATTCTATCAAAGTATTTATTTTAAATATATAAAAGTAAAAAAAGGTAACAAAAATAAAAAAAGGGAAAAAAGTATATTACACCTCAGAAAAACACCTCTTATAAGACTTCCTCTTATGGGATTCTTGAAAACAATCTCTTTTTAGAGACCAACAGTAATCTGCCATCATATGTTGATCTCATCTGCCCTGATATCTCTCCTCCCAGGACTTTTATATTCTGGTGAAAGTGCTCTAAAATCTCCCAGGTTATCGGGAAATCTGTCCAAGTGACTGTGAAGATAATGCTTTTTTAACCGCATATTTACTCTTAAAACCCTTAAGCTTTCTAAGATCGTTTTTACAATACCTTCATAATTTGACGCTCTATGGTTACCAAGAAAATTACTTATAACAGATACAAAACTTTTCCAGGCTTTAGCGTCCACAGCAGTTATGACTTTTACAAAGTTCACATCTTTAACAAATATTCGAATAGGAAATGCTCTGCAAATGTACTCAAAACATCCAATGCTTTGAGAAACTGTTTCATGATACCCAGTTTAATGAGGAGTGATGGAATTATAATGTTATGCCTTATTTACCACATTAGCTATACCTACAATTAATGATTCTCTCAAAGGTCACAACTTTTGTTTCCAGTGATTTTGTTTTGCGGGACTGTCCCAGAGACAAATGAAGCAAGGGTATTTTGTATATCCACTTTGCTGGCCAAGTAAGAAATTTACCATTTTTAATCCACACAAACTGGCCATGATGTTCGTAGTAATTAATTTCATCAAGAACTAATTTAATATTCTCGTATCCTTCTTTGAGTTTGGTTGAGTGGGGAATTGAGATAGATGCATATCGGTTTCATTGTGTAATAAAACATATGTTAAACTCCTTTTTGAGTTATCTATAAAAAGCCACCCATCAGTAGGTTTAAATTTAGATAAGCTCATGTCAAGGAGTAACTTTGCAATGTTGTTACAATAGAGAAGCCCTTCGTCCGAATGTATTAAATTATTTTTCTTTAGCCTTGAAGCTAACAGTTTCGAGGCCTGTTTTGATAAATTCAAATCTCATATTAAATCGTTCGTGAGTTCATTTTCAGAAAACAACTGTGGCGCTGACGAATTTCCTACATATTCACTTACACTTGTACTTATAGATTGTATGAAACAATGTCAGTCCGAAAACGCTGTTGCTTCTGGTGGCATAAGCTCCAACTGTGAGGCGTAAATAGGCTATGGAAGTTCTTCATTGTGAAAAACAGAGCATGATTCTAAATCTGAATATTGCCTTTTTTTATACCTATTGAAGCCTTTGACGTCTGCTACGCAAAAATAGCAATCATCGAAATTGTTTTTGGGCTCTCACCAGATCATAGGAATACCGAAATTTAACCCTGAGCATACCCCTTCTTCCATAATAATAAATATTCAACACAAGATGTCCAAACCTTGTGAAGAACCCATGACTTTGTTAAAAAAAAAAACAACTGTTTTTCAATTTATAGTATAATAATTTGTCTCTGTGTTACTGTTGCATGCTCACCTCAGATGTAATAAAATACATCAGGTTAATATCGACATTCTCTTCGCGAGGAACTATTCATTAAATGGACAATTTGTTTTATAAAAATCAATAAACAAAATATAAATTAAATTTTAAACATAATGCGTTAGTAGCTTCCCAAAATGCACGTTGCGTCTATCAATTTTGTCCAAAAACTGAATATATGGAGTACGAAAAATTACAGAGATAGCAAGAGTAACAATTTTTTTTTTTTGTAGAGTTGTGTTATGTTTGTCCAATAGTTGGAGAAAAAAATGTAAAATATGAAAATACCTTCAGAATAAAATATGGTATTTTTGAGTTTTCCAGACAACTAAATAATTTTAGCTTAATATGATGATCATATAAAGTACATAGCATAGAAAGTAATCGAATAATATCATGAATGGGGCCTAGAAATACACATCAGTAAAACAAAATAAAGGGTCGTCCAATAAGAGGGTCAGAACTTTAAAATGAGGCACAGAAATAACTACACGTGATAACCCGGTAATTTATTTTATTTTGAAAAATAAATAATGGTATTATGTTTTGAAAATAACGTCGTTGAAATGTTCCCTTCGCCTTTATTTGGTGGAATGTATTCCTGAAGAACCAATTTAGTATTATTACTTTTTCACATTACTCTTACTCTTTCACGCATATCGAGTGGTATATTTTCAATCGTGGCTTAATTGTTTCGTTTAAGATCAAGAATTGTTCGGGGTTGATTTCTGCAAAACAAAGATTTATCATAACCCCATAAGAAATAATCCAAGGACGTGAGATCGCAGGATCTTGGTCATCAATTGGCATTACCGTTTCGCGAAATAATGCGCCCAGGAAACTTTTCTTCAATATATAGATTGTCTGGCACTATGTGTGACCAGTCGCACTACCTTGTTGAAAGAAAACATTGTTTATATTAATATTCATTTCCGGCCTTTTGAAAATAACATTGTATGTCGAAACAATTGTAATATATACAAGTTTTAAATATAGAGGAAATTTAGATATAAATCTTAGTTCGGTTATTCAGGCCAAAGATATCCTTCACCATTAGCAGTAACTTGATTTCCACCATCGTTTTCAAAAAAATAAGGCGCATTCACTAAACAGCGATTTTCTGAGAATGAGTAACTACTGAATCACTTGAGGACTTTCATCGGTCCAGAAGTGCGATTCGTTAGAAAAGTCGAAATTTGGTCTATAGAATTCTACCAGACGAGACCAACGGGGACATTTGAATGACATTATTTTTAAATCATGATGGTATGATTTCTGGAATGGTAAGATAAAATGAAAATTGCCGGATTGTCATTTTATTATTTTCAATATAAATTTTTTCTTTTCTAAAGTTTGGTTTGGTAAAATGTTAAAATACTAAGAGTATGAATGAAACCGAGTTGAGGCAAACAAGCAGTTTGTAAAGCATTCGTGACATGAGGCAGTAACTACAATTAACGAAGTCCGTAGGTGAATACAAAGAATGTTACTATTATTGTTTTGAGAAGTTGTATTGAAGAAGGTAAGCAATATCACTTTTAAAAACTTGGCTTTGGATAACTACGAAGAACCAAAGACAAGAGATAAAAAATAAAATAAAAGACAGGAGATTAAACTTCTTTGGCCTTGGAAATCGCTATATTACCCCAAGGTTCCTACAAAATGATAATCTGATAATTATAACTTTACCTTAAACTACAAATAATGGTATCTTGATAAAAGGAACCATTGTTTATATCGACATTCATCAGTTCAGGATAAAGATATTCTGTTAGTATATTCCTATAACGTTCGGATAATGAGAAATGCAGAGAGTCCTTTTGGTAGAGTCGAGTACGCTAAGCTCTGCAAAACTATAAGAAAACGCATCAGGGAGTAGACGCGCCGGTTCAACATGCAGCTAGTGCATAAAAATTTGGAAGAAAACAGGGGAATTAACAAAGCTAAAAAAAAAGCTGAGAATGAAAAGAACGCTAATTTATGCCTTAATGCGTGAGAATGGCACAGTGTGCAGGGCGCGAACGAAAATGTTGTCTGAAAGGTTGTCTGAAAATTTTATTCACAAAAGATCGGAACCAATCAAAGACTACAATAGCTACGAAAGAACAAATGCCGGATATCCTGGTGGAGAAGGTGACAAGTGATGTAAAATCGATAAAAAACGGCAAGGCTCCAGGAAAGGATAGTGTAACTGCCGAAATGCTAAGAGCTGGTGGTCGGACTTTACACAAACCACTGGTAAAATTAAACTCAAAATGCCTCAAAGAACAAAAAGTAGTTGATTTATGGAAAAATGCAGAAGTGGTCCTTTTACATAAAAAAAGAATCACAGGAAGATTTAAAGAATTACTATCCAATAAGCCTCCTATCAGTAATGTACAACGTTTTCACTAAGATAATATCTAAAAATATTCACAAAATTGAGTGACGCACAGCCAAGAGAAGAAGCAGGATTCCGAAGTGGATTCAGAACAATGGATCACATCCAGGTTGTACAGAAAGCCATAGAAAGGCACAAGGAATACACCATGTCACGGTGTTTGGCTTTTATTGACTACGAAAAAGCATTTGGCTTAATTTCAAAGCAGGCCATAATGGATGCATTGCTTAGCCAAGAGGTTGACAAAGCATATGATTACCTATTAGGATCGATATATGATGGAGCAACAGCGACAATTCACCTTAATAATCTTGAAGTGGGAATTAATGTAGAGCGAGGTGCACGGCAATGTGGCGCAATATCGCCTATTTTTTTCTCGGCTTGCCTTAAAGAAGTATTCTGTAATGTAAATTGGGAACCGGATGGTGTAAATATCAATGGTGCAAACTTAGAATTGCAGATCGTTGTAATCGTTCTCCTTTCACAAGACCCAGAGGAGCTGCAAAGACGCATACAAGAGCTGCGAAGGGCTAGCGAACCATTTGGCTTAAAAATTAACCTGAAAAAAAGTCAGGTTATGTTCAATAAATTCGCTGAGGACAGAAAAATTTGAGTTTTAGGAAGGGATTTGGAGATCGAGAACCACTTTATATATCTTGGGCAGATAATTTCAATGGAAGGGGATACCGCCCTGGAGAGCGTGTTAAGACGGCGTGTTAAATATGGCAGGCTCAACATGGCATTTAACTTCGGGTAGCACAGAGGGGAATGGAAAGATGTATGCTTGGTATTATGAGACGAGACAGAATGCACATGCACATGACAGAATGCATATGGATCGGGGAGCAAACGAAAGTGTGTGACATCATTGGAAGAGTTGGCAGGCAGGTGGCAATTGAAATGGAGATGGGCAAGCCATATAGCGAGGCGATGGAACGATAGATGGGCCAAGGCAATCCTGGAGTAGATATCACTTGATCGCAAACGTCTGTTTTATATAGCAGTTTAAGTATATATCATCCGAGTGGCAGAGGAAAACTCAGGAAAGCTCAGGGCCATCTGACATATACGTCGTAAAGTTTGACTATGTCGACTCTATACGTATTTAGAACGTTTCGTCATATATAAGCTATTTGAGTTGTTTAGTGACTTGAAAATTTCATCCCAGTCAAAAAGTTGAATTAACTCGTGAGAATTGTCGTGCGATGATTTACTACGACTTTCAACGTGGATTATCTCAACAGTGCATCAGTTTAGTGCATTAACTCATTTCGACTTTTGGCGATGAAGCACCATCTAAAATCACTGTACATTACTAGTTTAGTAAATTCAATCATGGCTGTCGTTCGCTCACGGACGAATTTAAAGAAGGTCGTCTAAAATAGGTTGTGCGCCCGAAAACATCGATACCGTGTCCGAATTGATAAAACAAGAACGTCATGTGACATACCGTAAGATTGAGGCATCCCGGGGCATTAATGTGATAATCATATACAAGATTTTACATGAACATTTAACCATAAAAAAGATTTATGTGCGTTGGATTCCCTATAATTTGTCAGTCGATTAAAAAAAGGTTCGTGTAGATTGGTGCAAAGAAATGCTCAAAAAATATAATGATGGTTCGTCAAAAGCCAAGTATAACATCTACACCGGTGACGACTCTTGAATCTATGCGTATGAGTCCGAAAGTAAACAACAGTCGACTGAATGGGTATTTCAAAATTAAGCAAACCCAACAAAAATTGTTCACGCAAGAAGCACTTCGAAGCAAATGGTCGCATGTTTTTTTTGGATAAATGAGCATGTGGCTACAGTGCCACTAGAGAATCGTAGAACGATCAATTCTGAACGGTACACAACTATTTGTATGCCAGAAGTCTTTATAAAAAAGAAAGAGAAGAAATGAAGAAATTATAAAAAACAACTAGCGACACAGGATCATTCTTTACCATGACAACACGAGCTCTCACATATCGAACGGAACAACTTAATACTTGACCGGTCAAAACATCGAATTGATTGGCCATTCGCTGTACAGTACTGATTTGGTACCCAATGATTTCCCAAAATGCATGTTTTGAAGATACCTCAATCGGAATGAAAAAAAGTGCTATTAAAATTGATTCAAACGCATACAAAGTGATCAAGATCATCGGGGAGAATACTTCGAAAAACAATAAAACCATTTTCAATGATAAATATTTGTTTATATTTATTATTCCGGATACATAAACAGAAACCCTAGTTCGTAATATTCAGTTTTTGGATAAACCATGAAGAATGCAAAACTCCTCTTAATATCAAGTAGGAAATTAAAAAATGAAGTATGTGAAAATATTTCTAATGATATATGTAGATACGGTATTATGTAACCAAATCGTAAAAATTAAACTCTAATATTTCACCAATATTTTATTATATTAAAAAAAAATCAATTTGAGATTGAATTTAGAGATTAATTAAAAGGCAAGATTTGGTTCACGTACGCGCAATTTTAATCGGAACGGTTTTTTAAAACTACAATAGAAAGCGAAATCTCTAACATGCCCTTGTTAACTACATTTTGTGATCTCCTTTTCAGTATATCTCGAATTCACTTTTGCTTTCGAGTGTTAACCTAAATATGACCCATTTCGACTGGAGGTCAATTTAGGCGAAATGACTAGACGTAAATATCGATCCGCTGCTTTTCGTGCAATTCTAATCCATTGCATAAAAATGCATATAATTAACTCAAGCAAAATCGTATTATCTTTCAGCTTTTTAGAAATTTATTTTTAGTGCGAACTGCTTCTTTTGTAAATAGCTTAATATAACTTCTTTTTGTTACTACCACGAAAATAAGCCCAACATTATAGGGGTGTTAAAATAAGACTTGAATTGCGCGTCATTCTTTTTTCTTCTTCCTGTGATTGTGCTACAATCCGTCAAAGAACCTTGATCTCCTTCAACATTCCAGTTTATCCGGATCGATCTCCAGCAGTTCCTTAGCAGTTTTTGATGTGCAGTAGTTCTTCAGCATATCTTCTGAAATTGTCCTGCCATCGTGTCTTAAACCTACCTCTCTTTTTATTATCCACTATTCGTCTTTCCATGATTCTTCTTGGTATTTGATTTTCTGAATTATCGTCATGTACCCATTCTGATATATTTGTTACTTAGATATTTCTAACAGGAGATCAACTACTGAGAGATCAATATAACCTCCAAACCAAACTTTACACAATCTAAAAGGGTTGTTTTGAAATTATTGGCTAAAATATTGTAGCGGAAGACTGACAAGTGAAAATAACATGTATGACGTCATTTATTGAGATTGCACCGACCACCAAGTAATTTTAGGAAGTTCAAAATCGCGCTAAAGATACATCAGATGTTGGCCTGCGTCCCATCCGAAAAGAAAGCCAATAGTGTTGTCCAACGCCACGTTGCCAGTCTCAATAATTTATTTACACACCCGGTATGTTTGAGAAATAAATAAAAACGCTAAACAGCTCATCAAATAGTACAAGTTTTAGAAAACTCTATGGAAACTCGCCTGAGATACCTTGTCATAAAAATGCATAAATCATTTAATTCGGTTCATGGTTTACCTTTGTTACATATTATTATATTTACCATGGTGGATTTACACTAGATATGGGCAAAACTGTTATTTTTAAGTAACATTTGGAACTGTTACTGTTATTTTAAAATAACTGTTAAACATATCAGGTTATTGTTATAAAGGTATAAAGTCACAATACTGAAGTCGTTAGATAATAGATTTAAATATTTGATTTTGGTAATAATTCCATTTTAAATGCAAGATTCTGATAATCTGGATAGTGAATACATATTACAAAAATATAATTTTATTGCAATTTTTTATTATATCTATTTCCTGTATACTTACTTTTATTTTGTCTTACTTTGAATACATCTAAATAATCCAGTGCATATTACTAACAGTAACTATTAGGTATTATAATAATCTAATTTTTTTTTTAAATTGTTCTAGTACAAATAATTCTGAAGTCGACCATTAAAATATTATTAATGTACAAATGTGATATATGCAGATATTTGCGTAGTTGCTCGTATCTAATGTTATCTAGTCAGTTTATAGTTTAAAGGTTGGCAATGGATTATGCGCGGGTTCCCCTTATTATTCTGCAGGTAGAGTCGAAATATTACTATAATAACTGGTTGATTTTAAGTTTAAAATTTTACATGCCAGTAATCAAATAGGTAAGTAATTTAGATATTATATATAAATAATATATGTACATGCCCAAACATTTTATTAAAACAAAGTGTTTACTAACAACATAAAACTACACTTTTTCCTAATGTTCTTCTCGAAACAGCGACTCACTCAACTTTACCAATAACGCTGCCCAATGTCGACCGTTGACACCGCGCTCCTGTCATTTTCTAAGATTGCTAAACGCGGCAACAGCGAACAATGATCAAACTACGACCACCACTGTTATTTTCTATGGGTTATTAAATGCGCTACCTGTTATTTGTCTGTCTACCTGTTATTTGTTATTTCGTTTAGAAGAGGGGACGCGGCAACAGCGACTACCAAACGTCATATAATATTAGCAGTGCATTTGTTATTTCTTCACATTGATAACATTTTTAAATGTTAATATAAAATAACATATTGTTAAATAACGACCCACCTCTAATCTACACATTATTATTTTTATCGCAAAAAAAATTGATTTTTTTTAATCACTACATAATAAAGTTATGATATAAACAAAAATTACTAATTTAATTTAATAAAATATATTGTTGCATTTATTTATTCTTTAGTATATCGAGGCGCATAGCAAATACTGTTATGAAAAAACAGTTTCAAAAACACAGTTTACAACAGTTCAGTTTAAAACAATTTCAAAAAACAAAAAAATAGTTTAGAAAAAATAGTTAAAAATAGTTAGTAAAATAATTTTTAGTAAATAATAGTTTTTAAAAAATAGTTAGAAGACGCAAAAAAATATATTTTTTTTCCGGCGAATTTTTTTTGGTTTTTGGAAAATGTATATTTTTGAAAATTATATTTAATCTGCAAAGTGATCATTAACCAATCAGTCATTTCATAGATAGAAGAAATGTCAACTAATACGATATTTACGCTCATGTCATAATTTCAATTTGTGATTCTAGAATCGAAAGGTGAACTATAAATCAATCAATGGACTACGACCATAGATTATAAAATTAATATTGTCTATAATAAACAAAAGGCTAGTTGCTATAAAAATTCAAGTCAGGTTCAAGTTTGTACAACGTAATTTTTTTTATTATTTTTTTTTTGAATTGACCACCTACGAGTATATTTTAATTTATTTACTTAGAATGGATTAGGTTATATATATATATATATATATATATATATATATATATATATATATATATATATATATATATATATATATATATATATATATATATATATAAGATTTATAATTATATTATATATTCTCTTCGGAACACACATTTTTGTGTCGTGTTTTTGTTATAATATTGAGCATTGTGAAATGCGTTCGGAATTTATCGATAATTCGATGAATACATCAGTCGGTTAGGCGATTATGTGTTCCATAAAATTTATGAAGTGCTCTATAAGTTTTCGGTACAGAACACTGATTTTGATAATAAATTTCGACAATTTGCAAGCGTTGCTCTGATGTTAAACGTTCCTTGACGATTTGCCAGACTATACTATATTTATATTGACAGATGATTAAAATGTGACTTATATTTAAAAATTCTAGCGCTTTACATATCGATATAACCCTCTGTTTTGCAAGTTGGGATGACGGTCCTTGACATATGATAGACGTCTCATATCATTTTGCTTGTTAAGTTGTTAAACACTTCGGTCGGTAATTTTTAGGTAACATTTAGCAAACAAAGAATTCGCATTATTCTCTGTTGTATTCTATTCTATGTTGAATTAACGTTGAAGCTATATAAAATAAATTGGTTACAAGTAATTCAATGAGTTTAGTGATGATAGAGAAGCAGTTGCAGGTGAAGTTCAGTTAGAAAAACCTTTTATAAATATCATTTGAATCAATTGAATCAATTTTAAGTACAATTTAGGTTTGTCTCATGTGTATTCTCGTCTTATTACGAAAACACTTATTTTCTTCCGCAACATTGTCCAGCTGAAGAAATACTTTCTTTGAAAGATGACATTCTGAAATTCATAATTAGTGGTGATGAGGCTTGGAATAAGACCTCATGACCCAAAAGCAGCTCAACAATAAAGCAACTATCGTGCTAAAGATGAACGGAAGCCGAAAAAAGACGTCAAAAATATTCAATCCCGATAATTATGTTATCTTCAACTGTTATCTTCAAGAGATTTTCTTCCAACAGATCAAAAGGTTAATAATGAATATTATTTAAGCGATATGCGTCATTTGCGTGAGTCTTTTCGAAAAAATGATCAGAACAGTGGCAAAGGAAGTGGTTTTTGTATCATGATCATAAAAAGCAATAATTATTCGTCACTTTTTCGGTAAAAATCAAACAAATACTGCTCCACGAGCACCATACTCAGCAGATATGGCGCCTTGTGACTTTTTCCTATTACCTCAATTGAAGAAACCACTTCGAGGGGTACTTTAAGAGCATAGAAGCTATTAAGGAGACTTCGCTGACCGTTTTGAAGAAAGACCAGATGTATCAAAGAGTAAAAATAAGAAACGTTCGAAGATGCTGCTGGATATTAAAACAAAAACAAGGCAAAAAAACTGTGTCCTCCGAAGAAACTTTCGCCGTTGTTGCTAGCAGTGTTGATAAAGATCCAAATTTATCAATTCGTCACCGTTCGCAGGCAGTTGGGATTTGTTTTTCGACTAGTTGGTTTATTTAATTACGAATTTTAATGGTATTGACTTGGAGGAGATGTGGTTTTAACAGAACGACTCCACATGTCATAGAACCAATGCAACAATCGATTTATCGAGGGAAAAATTTTAGGTGAGAATTTCGAGGAATTAAAGGGGGGTTAATTGGCCACCAAGATTATGTGATTGAACGACTTTAGACTATTTCCTTTGGGGTTATGTTAAATTTTTGGTCTATGCCGATAAACCAGCAGATATATAACAAGGCACAATTATCAAATCAGGGTTATTGTTTTATTTCAATTTATAGTTTTAATGCACTACAAAAATTACCCTATACATCTGGCTGAAAAAAAAACAAATCCTTTGTGTTTCAATTTAAAAGTCACCATACTTTTTAATCATGTGTAACTTCGTTATGATATGAAGTTATTGATCTAGTTAAATCCAGTTATCAAATCTTTTAAAACAACTTGAAACATACTACGAAATAAGACATCTTGTATGTTGGGGTAGGCACTAATTATTTCTTTGAATTTAATGCTGTTTTAATGTTAGACACGAATATGATATATTGTAATGACACGTTGATTCATTGACTGATTCTTGAAATATTTTGTATATTTATTGATCAAATAAGCCAATAAATTCTATTTCTCGTTTATATTGTCTCTTGCATGACAACTGCATTCATAGCCAGCAAACATAAACAATAAAAAAAATGCTATTAGACATTTATGACGGTAGTTACATTGATGTAACCCTACATCAAAATCAAAACAGCTCGAATAAACATACACACAACAGCGCCACCCTTAATAAAGTTAAACCGCAGGGTTCCCACTTCCGACCAAAGTTGCGTGCTACCCCCCATATTTTTATGGCGAAGAAAAAAACAACTCACACACAGAAGAAAAATGGATCGGATAAGAAAATGCGTGCGTCAAGTTTGGGGTGTTGAACTCAGCAACGACCAGCGGAATGGCAACACATAAAATAAGGAGATTTTGCCTGACTTTGTTCTTTTTAGGTTCTTCATACTAAACAATTGCTTTTTTTCGCAAACTTAAAATATTAGTAAACTAAAAGAGATTTACCACTAAACACGAAATGACTTATTTTTAATTGCTTAAAACCCACCAATTTGCTATTAAACACCAATCAACCTGAAAATTGAATTGTTTCCAGATGATACTCACATAGTTACGAGGGATGCTATTTATGTATCCGGAATAAAAACAAATATTTATCAGTGAAAATGTTTTATTGTCTTTCAAAATAATCTGCCTGATGATCGATACACTTTTGCATACGTTTGAACCAATTCTTATAGTACTTTTTCCATTCGGATTGAGGTATCTCCAAAACATGCGTTTTGAACGCATCAACCGCTTCTTCTGGCGTCAAAAATCGTTGACCACGTGGTTTATTCTTCACGGACGGGACTAAAAAGGAATCACTGGGTGCTAAATTAGGACTGTAAAGCGGTTGATCCATTAATTCGATGTTTTGATCGGTCAAAGATTGAGTTGTTCGGTCCGATGTGTGAGAGTTCGCATTGTCATTGGTGAAGAATGATCCTGCGTCGCTGGTTGTTTTTTCTAATTTCTTCAAAGACTCCTGACAAACAAATGGTTGTGTACCATTCAGAATTGACTGTTCTACGATTCTCTAGTGGTACTGTAGCCACATGCCTATTTATACCAAAACATAAAGCGACCATTTGCTTCGAAGTGCTTTTTGCGCGAACAGCTTTTGTTGGATTTGGCTCACTTTGAAATACTCATACAGTCGACTGTTGATTACTTTCGGGATCCTACGCATAGATCCAAGATTCATCACCTGTTTAGATGTTACACGGCTTTTGACGCACCACGATAGTATTTTTAGCATTTTTTTACACCAATCGACACGAGCCTTTTTTTCAGCGATTATTAAATTATGCGGAATCCAACGCGCACAAATCTTTTTCACGGCTAAATCTTCATGTAAAATCTTGTGTATACTTGTTATACTAATGCCCAGAGATGCATCAATCTGATGGTATTCCACATGACGATCTTGCTTTATCAGTTCGCGCACAATATCGATGTCTTTTGGCATAACCGATTTTGGACGACCTTCTTTAAATTCGTTCGTGAGTGAACGATGGCCACGATTGAATTCACTAAACCAGTGATATAAAGTGGTTTTAGTTGCTGCTTTATTGATTTGGTGTTTAGTGGTACGTCATTTCGAGTTTAATGTTTCACACCAAAGGCCCCAAGAAAAGACTTGATCTTAAAATGATAGGTTATAATATTCTTCTTTACTTATGACTGACCAAGAACGCGTCAGAACGTACATCGTATGCGCCAACCACTAAGGCATATAACACTAAGCAATAAAACTAATTATTTGCGAAGCAGCAAGAAGCTAACATTTGAGTCATATTATACTTATTTATTTAAAACCTACTGTTCAACCTCTGAATTAAATTAAAAAAGTAAATTTCATTTAATTCAAAATTAAATAAAGCTCTTATGTTGAGAGATTATCTTATGTATGCATTAAAAAGAGATTTTTCCGAAAAATAGAAAAAAAATAGAATATATTAAACGCTTCTTTCTAAACCAACATCAAATTTACTTCTATTGAATTTACCAATTGAAATTTGTACTTACGAAGAAATAGCATCAATATAATAAAGAATGGTTATAATTCTTATTCTTCTTTTTAAATACCTTTAATTTGGGAGAAAGGCAAAATATGGTCTATTCAAAGTATGCGCCATCGCTAGCTGTACATTTTTCCCATCTATCTGGCAATTTTTGGGTGCCCCCTCAGAAAAACCGTACATCTTTTGGGGTGGTCCAGTCATCAAGCCATTTTGTGTGTTTCAAGGAAAGTGCGTGAGACATCGAAGAAAGTAAGTGCTAGTCGGAAGAGGCCAAGTTTGGTAAGTACGGAAGGCGGAGTAAGAGTTCCCAGTCAAGTGCACAAATGGCATCTCTGACAGTTTTCGTTGTGTGTGATGGGGCGTTGTCGTGCTGCAAAATTCTTTTCTGTTTCTTGTAGCCCATTCCGGTCGCCTTTTTGATCAATACATGGTTCAAATTAATCATCTGTTAACGATAGCAAAATGTATTAACTGGTTAAAATGTAACACCTGGTTTCAGAAGCTCACAGTACTCGACACCCTTCTGATCCTACCAAATGCACAGCATTGTCTTCTTTTAATGCGATTCGATTTTGCGGTGGATGTTGATGGTTGTCCTGGGTCGATCTATGATTTTCTGCGTTTTGGGCCATCAACATATATCTATTTTTCGTCTCTAGTCAGGATCCTAAGCAAAAAAGTATTTCTTTCATGCCGAGAAAGCAAAACTTTCCACACCATCTTTCGCTTTTCAATCAGTCTGTCGTTCAGTTGAAATGGTACCCATTTTCCTTCCTTAATGGATGTTTTCGATAACATGCAGATGATCACAAATGGTGCGGCCACTAATATTTAACCCCTATGTCATTCTTTGTTGAGTTTGAATATTGTCTTCTTCCAATAATGCTTGTAATTCGGCATCTTCAATTTTTTTCGGTTGACTTGGGCGTTCTCTGTCTTTCAAGTCGAAATCACCACTTTTGAATCGTCTAAATCAAAGCCCACAAGCGTTGAGTCATTATCACCGTAAGTTTTCATAAGTCTCTGACGGCTTTCATATACGTTCTTCTTTTGATTGAACAAGAAAAGCAGTACGTGCCGCAAATGTTCTTTATTTGGCTCGAAAAACATGACGCTAACTCGAAATCGTTTAAACATCAATGACATTTTGAAAGGAATTGTAGCAACAAAATGACAAAGGAGATTAGACTGTGAACCGATAATTATTTCCAGCGCCATCTCTTAAAAAATTAAGAATTACTAACCGCTACACCTAGTATATGATCATCCGATATTGTACAAATTTCTATAGACCATGCCCACAATATTTTAGGTATGAAAAAGTTTTCCGCTCAATAGGTGCCGAGCTAATTAACAGTCGACCGAAGACGCATTCAAATGAACTCTTTCTTCTTAAGACTAATTAGACCTAATTAATCGCAATTCTGCTTAGTTTCTTCGACGTTTTGTAATTTTAGATGAAACATGGATTCACCATTACCCTTTACACAATCTAAACAGTAGATGGGGGCAAATAAAAGTGTGCCAAAAAAGCAAACACGTTTCCATCTGCGGAAAGATTATAGCTTCACTACTGGATTAAATAAATAGTTTTATTCAGGTTAAAGGCCCACATCTGGTCAAAACATGCACAGTTTCACTACGATAATGCACTTGCACATACGTCTCGAGTTGTTGGTATATGAAGTGCTTCCACATGCACCGTATTCACCGGATTTGTTATCCAGCGATTATTTCCTCTTGCCAAACCTGAAGAAATGGCTCGCTGAATGAAGATTTTCTACAAATGATGATATCATAGCTGAGCCAACCATTTATTATGTAGAGTTGGACAAATCGCATTATAGTGGGGGTTTTAAAAAATTTAAACATCGTTGTTCTAAATGTATTAAATTACGTAAGGTAAAATGAAAAAAGAAATATCAATGATCTTATGTTTTCTTTAGCATGCTTAAAACTTTTCGAAAAACCTTTGTATAATAAAAACGATGTGTTCGAAAGTGTTGTCGTGATGACAATTTGATACATTTTCTTGCTTCAAATTCGGCTGACAGAAATCAAACGACAGAATATAGTTCTCCAGTTATTGTCAATTAGGTACTATAACCAATATAGGTTAGTAGCTTCAGCAAGTAAACCCCCTTCAACCGTATCATTTCTCTTAGCCGATTGATGTACACCTGAATATATTAAAGATGTCAATGATTAAGCCATCACATCAAGAAACAATTTAGTTGATATTGAAATTCGTAAGCTGTTTGAGGGGTAATACTTAAGAGGAATATAACATCATATATTTAGATGATCAGATAATAAAGAAAACTTCACTTTTCTAAAAGAAACTTATCAAAAATCATTTGTACACAAAACATAAATTTGAAAAAGTTAATATTATTCTGCTAATGGTCGTTGTAAATAACGTGCTTGTGATACGAAAACTCCACGATGTAAAAGGCAATACCAACGTCGATGAGGTTACTGACCGGCCAAACTGCCAAAATTACGGACCATGCCATGCATAATAGCTTTTACTTGGGATAGCCTTAGTCACGAAATGAAAAAATCAGATACGGAAAAAGCCGAACCAGAGATGGTGGTGGCATCGCGAAGACGTGGCTCTTCAAAACGATGAAACACGATCTCCAGCTAAAGCATTCGACGATGAGGTGGAGCAAAAGTCGTACCGGTGTGTTTTTGTTTTGGATAGTTAACGGTTAACTGCGATCGCTTTTGGAATATTGAATAATACAAGCGTTGATTCTAAAGATGTGTAATTTTCTTCGTCACATAATGTGTCTTTGATTGGGATCTCATTATAATGTGATCAGCAAAAGGAGTTCGCTAATTCGTATATTTTTAATTCCGATTCAAAATTTCTATTTCTACTTTACACATACACAATACTTTACACTTTTACAATTCTTTACACTTTTACTTTACATAGTAGGGGTGGTTAGTTGAGTTTGCTTGCTTTGACTTTTTGATCAATTGAATGAATCTTTTTATGCCCTCTGATGCCTTTTATGCATCATTCCAGTCACAGTTCTCACTATTTAACATAGTCACTATTTCATGGCCCCCCTTTCTCTTTTTTCATTGGTTTTAGCTACCACCTTACCTTCGCCGTTTTATTCTCTGCTATCTTTACTATATGCCCCTAATCACTATTATTGTTTCAATTATCTTTACCAAGTTTTTTCCTCAATTTGATACTCCTCGCTTTATCCATTCCAGTATTCTAGTGATCTGTAGTAGTAAAAACTTCATGTTAAAGGCCTTCAACATAATTTTCTTTCCGTTCCGCGATAAATAATTGGATGGCAAAGTTTAAGAAGTTCATAGTCTTGTACAGAGATGCCGCATGTATATATTCATACAAGCATTCTCAATGCTTGTCTGAAGTCTAAAAGCTGTGGAAACCGTCTCGTAATATTTATATTATTTTGGGTCGCAGCTTGTGGTGGTGTGTATTCTTATTGGTTCTGGTGTTGGCCCCGTTCCCTCGGACGTTGTTTGGGGTATCACAGTGGTAGTCAGTGACTTCGGCCTGTCGGTTGATTACTGGTTTCCACGTGTCTGGCAGATTGAGGGCATCATCTCTTCTGCTTTTAGTTTAGGTGTCCGATTTTTTCTATTTCTATTGTTTCTCGGATGGTTCTTATTTTGTAATTCGGGATATTTGCAATTTGTCAGCAACTGTGGAAGTCGATTTTGTGTCCTGTTTGTAGAGGATGTTGGAACAGAGATGATGTGATTTGTTTAGTTCTAAATTTGTGTCTTCGAGTCGAGCTGATATTCTTCTATTGGTTTGTCCGACGTATACCATGTTACAAGTCCCGCACGATATGCTGTATACGCCCGGAATTTCTAGAATGATGTGATCTTTGGGACATCTAATGGCTGATTTTATTGTTTTATGTGGTTTATCTATAGGAAGGCGAGTTTGTTGTCTTCTTTGATTTCTAAAGTGCCACAATCTGCAACCCAGAAGAATATAAATATTACGAGACGGTTTCCACAGCTTTCAGTTTTCATCCAAGCGTGACCTTGGCGTCTGGATATATATATATATATATATATATATATATATATATATATATATATATATATATATATATATATATATATATATATATATATATATATATATATATATATAGATCAGTGCGTTCTACCCGTTATGACATACGGAAGTGAAACCTGGACATTCACATCACAATCAATTCAAAAGCTTCGGGTGGCACAGAGAGGAACAGAAAGATATATGCTCGGCATTACAAAAGGAGACAGAAAGCCCTGCACATGGATCAGAGAATAAACAAAACTCTGTGACATCATTTGAAGAGCAAAGCAATTGAAATGGAGATAGGCAGGCCATATAGCGCCATAGGCGATGGGACGACAGATGGACCAAGGCAATCCTGGAGTGGATACCGCTTGATCACAAACGTTCGCTAAGAAGACCGAAAGCACGATGGATTGATGACATCGTTAAGTATATTGGATCCGAGTGGCAGAGGAAAGCCCATGACCGTGAAAGTTGGAAGCATGCTTTCAACGAAAAGGCCTTCATCCTGCAGTAGATCGATACGGTATATATATATATATATATATATATATATATATATATATATATATATATATATATATATATATATATATATATATATATATACACGATATATATATATATATATATATATATATATATATATATATATATATATATATATATATATATATATATATATATATATATATATATATATATATATATATATATATATATATATAACCTTAAATGGCGTCAAATCTGCGTCAACTTTTAATGTTATTGTTGACTTTCAATTAATTATATCTACGATAAAAAGATAAAGGCAGATTGTTTATCTTTAAATCCAGTACATTTTAATACAAATTGTTTACTATTGTTTTTGAGTGTTATTGTAAATATGTGTCGTGGTGCGAAACTTAGCAACCAAAAAGGAAGAATTCCTGAACTGAAAGAAAAGATATTTTCCAATCATATTGGAAGGAAGAGTTGTTCTTCGGTAGTGAACCATTTTGTGAATAAAGGTCAAAACTATAATAAAAGGAAGGAAGTTTTGGATAAAGGCAAGCAATTATAAAAAGAAAAAAGTCATTATTTTAAGAATCGCTTTAAATTTTGCCCTGTCTGATGAAATGGCCAATGAAACAAACGATTTAATTCCTAATTGAGATATATTGCAATGATGCGATATTGCCAAGTGTTAGGAACATTTAAAAAAGCTCTGATCTAAATTCCGCGGAAATAGTTGCATTTTGTCGCAACCTGAATACCGGGTCGCTATTATGCATGGAAACGTCAAATATCTCGAGAACGCTTTGAGATTTCTTAATGAAATTTTATACACAAACATCAGGAAATATTTGCCACTTTTTGGATACATTTTCACTTTTTTTTCTTGTCGCATATTTGAAATCTAAGGCTAACTTGATTTTTTTAGTGACAGCCGTACTTGAATTTGCCATTGTTGGAAAGAGGATTTTTTTTCTGGATTCAATGAGGTAAATATTAATAAATAAATTTTATTATTAAATACTAAAAACATCTCTAAGTCAACAGTTTCAAAACGTTTCCGTTTCTGGAAATAATTTTCTCACCGAATTGTTCTCGCAATAAATCGAGTGTTGTGTTGGCTGTATGACATGTGGAGCCGTCGTGTTGGAACCACATCTCCAGATCAATATCATTCAAATTCGGAATTAAAAATTCGAAATTAAAGTTCCTGCGAACGGTGACGAATTGATAAATATGGATCTTCATCAACACTGGCAGCAACAGCGGCGATATTTTGTTCGAAATGTACAGTTTTTTGCCTTATTTTTATTTTAATATCGAGCAGTGTGAAATGCGTTCGAAATTTATTGATAATTCGGTGAATAGATCACACCGTTGGGTGATTAGGTGCACCACAAAATTCAGCAAGTGTTCTATAAGTTTAGCGCACAGAACACTGATTTTGATAATAAATTTTAATGTAAATAATTTAAAATCGTCTTTAGTAAAAAATTAAAAAAAAATGTTTTTAATTTAAAAATAATGTAAATATACCATATTTTATGTTCAAATAATACCTTAAGAGAACAATAAACTTCATTTTTCTAACAAATTACGATGATTTGCACTGAAATGGCACTGAAATGCACTGAAACACACGTTTTAAGGAAATTTTTGTATTCAAAAGTAATAAAAAGAAACGTTGGTTAAATTATATACATACATATATATATATATATATATATATATATATATATATATATATATATATATATATATATATATATATATATATATATATATATATATATATATATATATATATTATTGAGGGATTGCTAATAATCTCAATGTGTTATTTTTTCAATAAGTAAATGCCTAGTGTCGTTTTTCGAAAATTCATCCCTTTAAAAAATTGTAGTTCGTATGGTAATGTGAAGCTGATTTGAATCTGTCAACCGGCTTAAATTGTTAAGTTATAATTGCAAAAGACCCGACAGTCCCTATATTAAATAAATAGTTTGTAGTACACTGCTGTCATCATTGACCTTATCACTAATTATAACTATTAACAGGTCATTTTCATCATTTTTTATTATCACAAATATATTGTAAATTTGGTTTTATTCCTAGATACGTTTCCAAATATTCAGTTAACAATTAATCAAATGAAATTCTTAGACTATAAAAACAATTACGAGAAAATTTTTAAGCATCATTTACTGCCTCTCAAAATTTATCTTTACCCGTTTAATATTTCAACTGGGAACGAAAATAATTTGGAAATGAATTTGAGGAGTGCCATTTACAGCTATTCGTAAAGTTCGATAAGTGTTTGTTTTTTGACCCAGCCTCATCACGAACTTGTATGCTTATTTTTAAGAATTCATAAGTTACGGAAAATAACAGTATTTTTAAGATTGTAATTTTGTCATCATTCAACAGCTTCGTATATTAAGAATAAATTTTTCTTAGTAAAAATTTTTAATAGTAAAAAAATATATAAAAAATGGTATTAAAAATATGGCTTTATTCTGAAAATTTTGCAATTTGTTATTATTTTGTGTTCTTAGTTTTAGCCTAACATGACGTTTTTGATGATTTATCATAAAAAGATAACAACAGCCAGAAACTTTTAAAATGGGTTAAAAGTAATACTTTTTCGATGAAATATTGTTTTTTTGATCAAAAGGCGATTTATGCTTTGTTTGGCTCGATTTGGCAAAGTATATCCAAATGATTTTCCAACTTTTATATATCTTCCAAAAAGTACGACTTGTCGAATTCTGCAAAAGTCTTCTTCCATCGATTATCTTTTTGAATTTCTTTCTACACAATCATTTCTTCATGTTTTGAAAGAAAATGAAGTCACAGGGAGCCAGATTGGGAAAATCGGGTTAATACGATATCAATTCGTAAAGCAAAGTGGCCAATTTCGCTGTTACAATTTCGGACAAATGAGCATTAATGTGGAGAAACAGCTCTTTTTCTTCGCCAAATGTGAGCGTTTTTTTAACTAACTCTTATTGAAATTTGACCAATAATGTATCATTCCTCTTCTGTAATCCTCTTTCCACTTTCCAAATAGTAGATGAAGATAAAACCTTGTAAATTTTACAAACAATGGACATGACCTTTCCCGCCAATGGTAGCGTTTTTGCATTCTTCGAGGCACCCTCTGTTCTGACTGTTTCTGTATTTCTGCTGTGTAGTGATCAATGCCAGTTTCATCATAAGGCACGAATGGATACAGAAACTAATTCGGAATGCGTTTACATGTTTATAACACCACTACAAAGCGTTCATCCGAGATGTTTATCATCTCGATAATCCCTCTAACCTTCACTCTACAATCGCCAAACATTATATCATGGATTTTATTGACCATTTCCTCAAACCAATTATGAACCATGAGTCTCCATAATGCTTTTTCAATTTTTTTTCGGTTGGCGCGATGGTTTTTCCACACGAAACAAAATTCCGTTCTTTCTATGACATCAAAAATATCCAACTTATTTGCTTTCGAATAGTCTGGAAATAAAACTAAATATCATATCGGTTTGAAATTTATGAAGGATAATTAAACAGGAAGCTACTTTTCATCAAATGTAATTCCTTTAGCGATCGCACCGTCATCTTTCGCGAAAGTATCTGACTGTTCACTCTATCGTCGTAAATTAAAATACATCTGAAAAGACGTTTATCGAGAAAAGTCCGTGAAATAGTCAAAATAATTATTATGAACTATATGCAGAGTTGAGAGTCAAATATTTCTTTTATATACATAGGTTATGTATATAGTATAACCGACATAAATTATTATTATTACTGTTAACTTGTTGGTCACATACGACAACATTTAATTTGTTTAATAATATATGTTAATAAATACATATAATTAATATATATTAATAAATAAATTTACTGGAATTATTTTACTCAAAAATTGATAAAAATGATACAATACAAAAAAAATACAATGAAGAATAATATTAAAGAGTGCGTTTATTGTTGTGAATGTGGTATGTAAATGAAATAATGAGGTTGGTGGGTTGGCCTTTGATCTGGAAACACTGTTAGCTTCAGCTTTAGAGAGGGACGAGTTCGGACTTCCTATAGTCACTTAGCGGTCCGTAGTAATTCTTTGCATGAACAGAATTTTGCTAGTGCGATTTAAAAATGAGTGACAACAATTTCGAGTAGCAGTACGCAATCAAGTTCATTTTCGTTACGCCCCAAAAAAGTCAATACATGTTTCCCTCCAGTTGTCATTTTGGCCATGCGAAAGGTTTTTCCGAACCAATCTCGTGCAGATTTTCTTTATCCCCAGTTCATTGGCCAAAATCTGATAAATGGTTGTGTGGGTCAAATTCAACGCTTTCGACGATCAGAATCGGTACGCATATGGTCCCGGATTTTGTGGACATTTTCGAGTACGTTCCATCTTCAGCTGAGCACCGGCCTTCTAACAATGCCTTAAAGCAGCTGAAAACCTGAGCCCTTGACGAAACACTATTTTCATAGGCCTGCCGTTGCTCGAAAGTGTTGTCGCAGATTTTCAGAATGTACCAGAAAAATCTGCTTCACGGAACGAATAACGACAGACCATCAAGTGACTCTAAAAAGTTTAAATTCGTATTGAAGATGCACTACATGTTGACCTGTCTCTCCACCAAAGAGAAACCCAACACTAGGTATGTGATTTGGTGACAGCAGTGGAAACGCTTTGCTTATCCATCACATAATATCGCCCATAAAATATTCTTAAGCCTAATATTCTAAGGCCTAACTAACACATCGGTCAATAAGTTCCCGGCCTAACATATAGATGGCGTCACTTACCAGAAATCCTTACCAGTGGTCAATTGTGCCAACCTTCAAACGTCATGTGTCAAAATTTGATGAGAATCTGTCTACTAGTTTTTGAGTTGTTCTTTAAGTGACTCTACTGTTGTCATCTTCAAAACAATGGGAAAAAAGAAATTCATAAAATTATTTCGTAAAACCGTAAAGTAAAGCTGCAGGAGATAGCTGATATCATTGAATATATCGAGAGAAAGTGTATACACCATTTTGCATGAGCATTTGGAAATGCGTAAATTGCTATCGGAATGGACACCGCGTTTTTTCACAGCGAACCAAAAATAACAACGTATTGATGATTCTCAGCAATGTATGGGGCTGTTTAAGTGAAATAAAAAGGATGTTTTCATGCAGTATGGATGAAACATGGATCCATCACTACAGTCCGGAGTCAAATAGGCAGTTAGCTGAAGAGACAGCAGCCGGTGAAAGCCGTCCAAAGCGACCAAAAAACCCAACCAACCAGGCAGGCAAGGTTATGGCCACTGTATTTTGGGGTGCCCATGGGATATTGTTATCGATTATCTCGAGAGAAGTAAAACCATCAATAGCGAATATTACATAGCGAATTGTTTCCTCTACCGTATTCTTCAGATCTTGCCCTCGGCGACTATTTCCTGTTCTCAGACCTCAAAAAAATGCTCGCCGGAAAGGAATTCCGCTCCAATGAGGCGATAATCGCCGAAACTGAAGGATATTTTGAAGGCAAAGAGAAATCGTTCAATAAAAAAGGTGTAGACATGTTAGAAAAGCGTTGGAATGATTGTACTGCTCTTCAAAGAGAATATATTGATGAATAAAGTCGAAATTTGCAAAAAAAGTGTGTTTAATTTGTCAGACCGGGGACTTATTGACCGATGTCACTCAAGAATGAATCCTTTCAGAGGAGCAATGCCGTTGCTGGATAAAGCACTGTAGCCCTTAAATACCTACTTCGTTCACACGATGTTCTCCCTCTATTCTCAAAGATATTAAAGAAAGGTCATTTTTAGAAGGATCTGTCCAAGATATTGAGATCGTTGTACTGATGTCAAAACAGAAAGAAACATTCTCTGTGAAACGCTCATTGCTTGTTCTGGAAATTTTATAAAATGTTGTAAGGTAGCTTTTTTTATTAATTATATAGTTTTTCTTCCTGTTAAAGCAAATTTTTTTAAACAATTTAGACAAATTTCTTCTCCAGAAACAGTGCCTACTGAGAACTTGTTATATGGTAAACCGTACATGTAAAAACATACATTTTCTAGTGATGCACAGAACCGAAAAGCTTCGTTAATAATAAATCAAGATTGTTATGTAAAATATTTTGCTGACTGATAATATACTCGTTTAAACTATCAGCCTGATTTGTCAATTTCACAGAAATGGAATACGTACAAGTGGTTACACGGAACTTGTGAATTGAACGTATCTGATTTAAAGACAGAAACGCAAAAAAAAAAATTTAAAAAATATTAAAACGAACTTCTTCAAAACTAAAAAAAAACCACTTACCTCTTATAGTGCTGGGCATCGTGGCATTTCTCCTTGTCTCTCGTGAAAAATGTTGAGGATCTTCAACTAAAGAATCTCAGAATAATAGTCGTACCGTAATATTTCACAGATTAAAAGAAATACCACTCAAATCGTTCGATAACTTAAAAGTACTAACAGCGAAATATAAAAATAAAAACGAAAAAAGTTCAGAAAACAATGTCTATAAGTTTATAATCACTCTTTTTTGATCAATCCTTTTTCTTTCTTGATGATCCAATTGTTTTACAATACATGGTTGAACCCATTGATTCAGTTCATAGGGTGGGAATAAGCATTGCTGAATGTTCTGAAAGAAAGAAAAAAATATATAATTGGTAGGTATTCAGCAGCATTGTCAAAATATTTCATTAAAGTTATATTAGGGTTTGGTTTAAGTATATTCTGTTAGGACGATTCTAAGATTATTTTTGTACTACTGCTGTACTACTGTTGTACTGTAATAATGATTGTTAAAATAAGTTTCAAATCAGTAGATGAAGGTAAATTGAAGGTCAAATTACATTAAGTCATACCAGGGTCGTTCGTAAAGTCTTCGGCCTGGCACAGACAACGAAAAGAAGGGCAAGGAAAGATAAAGTTTGAGCTCTTATATGTAGAAGATAAAGTTTGAGCTCTTAAAAGTATTTTATTTTAAAGAATTTAACCACGACTTACATTCAAGGAGAGTTAGATTCCGCTTTAAAGAATTATTCACCTTCGTTTTCGACGTTAAAAAAGTGGGCTGCAATTTAAACGTGGTTAGATGATTGTCATAAAAATCCACAATGTCGTATTAAAGGATCATCATGAAGGTACGAGAGCTTACTGCTATTGAAAGCGAGCTCACTGAGCTTACATATTAATTGATCATGTCTTATATGTTTTACACGATGTTGTACTCCTTCAACTTCGGGGTGTACGCAGGTGTCAGAAATGTTTCTAGCACCTCCGCATAACAGTCTGTGTGCATTGGACGCAATCCAAAGAAATCAAAAACTGCATATATACAAAGTACGTCTCACAAAAAATATGGTTTTTTAACAATAGTTATTTCTAGTGGAGCCGTCTTTTGATGGGGCATCCTTCACTGACGTTCTGACAAAATTTCATGACATTCGAATCATTAGAAGCCAAGTTATCACCCTTAAAGTGTCAGTGTGTTTTTACCATCGGTCCAAAAATGAACATCGAACAAAACGGAAATGTTAAGTTTTGTAATAAATAAAAAATAAATAATAATAATTAATTATAATAATAATATTAATTAATTATATTACTAATAATTTGTAATAAATAAAATATCTTTACTCCTATCTTTTCAGTATATATAGAAATTAATATAATTTATTTTTTAGATTCGTTTTGAAAACTGAAGAAGACCTCCCGAAACGTTAACGTTAAAAAGTTTGTATTTATTTTAGAAAATTGTCTTATTATATAAATTTTGTTCGTTGGGCCAATTTATTACAGAAAAAGAATCAATGAGAAATTTGTGTTTGTTTTGTTTTTGTTTTTTTATTCAGTGATTCTTTATTTACATAAAAACAGATATTTTTGATACTTTTTTGAGTTTTAGATCGAGGCGAAAAACCCAAAAAAAAATATATGCACACGCCAAAATTATTCAGACATTCAGTTTTGTTTTAAACAAAAACTTAGTAAAACATTCACGGAAACGTTTAAATTAATGACACAAGTGTATGGTGAGGATTGTTTATCCCGTGGCAGAGTACACGAGTGGTTTAAACGGTTCAAAGAAGGTGGTGAGGATATCAAGGACGACGAACATCCTAGTCCGAATAGAAAGCAACATTGAAATTGTGCGTGAATTTATAAAAAATCACCCAAAGTCTTCGTTACGATGCGTGAAAATGGAATTGAATATGTCCAAATATTCAATTTATCATATTTTGACCGATCGTTTGGGACATCGGAAGGTTTGTACACGCTTTGTTCCATACAAATTGACTAACGACCAAAATTTGCTCCGAATCCAATATGTAAGGACTTGATTAAAGAGTCGAAAAAGAACGAAAACTTAAAGTACAACATTGTTACTGGTGATGCGACTTGGTATTTTTAATATGATCCAGAAACCAAGCGTCAAAGCCGAATGAAAGCACCTGAGCGAGCTAAATCCGAAGAAAAGCTGTCTTGAGAAGTTAAAAAATCAAAACAATGTTGATTTGTTTCTACTATTCGGAGGAAATTGTGCATAAGAAATTCGTTCCACCTGGTCAAACGATCAATGCTGTGGTTTATCTTGGTGTTGGTGGTGACCACAATACCGTAAACAAAGCAGCAGGCGCTCGTTGCACGATATCGCGCCGTTCCATTGCTCGACGCTCATCAGTGATTTTTTGACCAAAAATGGTATTTTAACCATCAATCATTCACCATGCTCACCTGATTTGGCTCAATGCGACTTCTACCACTTCGAAAAACTTCATTTACTGATGAAAGGACAGCCTTATGCCGACATTGACGTCATTCGCCATCCTGAAGGACATACCTTTGCCGAGCTCCAAAATTCATTCGTCAATCTAATTGACCAAAATTGTGTAAAATTTTGCATTGATGTGTAAGGAGACTATTTGTAATAAAAATAATGATTTTTGCCGAAACTTTCTTGGTTACCCAAAGCATGCAGAAGTGTTTATATCATACTAGTTCTTTATAAACCAGCTGCAGGCATTTCTGTTCCATGTTAGTCTTTTCGCTTCTGCCCAAGTTTTTCTCCCCTTTAAAATCTTTCCGATCACTTTGTCTAAGGCCTGCTTTGGTATTCCTTTCTTATTTTCCCTTGTATTGGTCATTCTTTGGAGATGCCCCCCCCCCCCCTAAGTTGTCTTTGTGATCATTTGTCCATTTGACCACATAAAAGTATTTTTATAATGGTATAAGTTTTTTGAAATGTGGTACTTTTGCCAAAAAAATAAGCAATAATATTATATATGAAAAGTGCCAGTTGTTGTACCATTTTGAAATCTTGATTAAATAGGCCATATTTTTTGAAATAACTTGACTAGGGTAGCGTAATACATTTTTTTTAAAGATGAAGTGTCAAAGATAGCTGACATAATTTTTTAAACCACGACTCGATAAAGCTTTTTTTACTAAATTAAAATGTTTGATTTGTGACTACGATTAATAGCATGGCTAGGATTACGCTATAAAAAATAACACTGAAAAATTGGGAAATTTGTGATCACAGTACCTGAAAATATAGCCTAGGGTGGCGAATTTCAAGATTTTCAAAAATATGCCTTTTATCACTTAACACGGTGACATAGATTTATTTTTATTTTTGCCAAAACTGGTATAATCTGGCCTTTCGCCCGAGACCCGCTTGACGTTGAGTTTCGGGATACCCTGTGTCCCTCCTCTGGGTGCCTGACAAGTAAGGTGGTGCAATTCGCCATCGTAAAAAATAGGAATAAACCATACCACGCTCTGATGCTTCCTTCAGCTGCTTTCAGACCTTAACACGAGCCTGACTGATACAGGTTCGGGAAACTTGATGGTTCCGATGACTTTATGGACAACAGGGCCCTACTTCTGGACTATGCTCCGTTTGACCTCGAAGCCTCACAGTCGGTTTTGAATTCTTTACTGCCCATCAAATCAACTAGGATCGATTTCTTAAATTGGCAAATGATAAATGATCGCTATATTTCGAACAACAAATATAGTCAGTGAGATATAAAAAATATGCGTCAACTCACTATTACTATATGTGCGATTACTGAAAGGTAATGGTTTAATTAACAAGATATATCAAGAAATAGTTTCGTTCTGGCAAAAAAAATCGCATGTTTCAATTTTAAAAGTTATTATAACTCTTAAACGTTAAATCAGTTTTACAATTTTATTTATATCTTCGTCTGGAGTATTTGTCGAAACAACTTTACGTCATATATATCTAAAACAAAAAAGAAGTAGGCTTCATAATCAATCATCACTGAACCATCTATAATCAGCCTTTTATTGTAGCACAGTTCGATAGCCTCTCGTGAAAGACAGTAGGCCCTGGAAGATTTATGAGCATCCGTATTTTAATAATCAGTAGGTATAAAATATAATGAATTGATTGATAGATTTTTTAAAAATCGTACATTAAAGTATATACTATAGTCATAATTGGATGAAACCAGCTAATAATTGTATAGAGTAAGCAAGAAAAAACTTATGGATTTTCTTTCAAAATTGTTAAATCAAAATAGAATACAACAATAATTTTAACAGAAGTGTCTTGTTAAAATAAGAAAATTAAATATGGGATATAGTGTCTGAGCAATTACATTTCGAGACACACTGAACACCCGAAACATGTACCTTAATGTTATTAAGGACACAGTTTATTTAAGATAAAATGTATTAGATCTAGTAGTTTAGAAAAATACAAATGTCAGAATATTATAAAATTATTCGTCCCACATATTGAAATTGAAATGTTGAAAAAATGTTGTTCTGTAACATCAATTGTCATCTTGTTCGATATAAAATTTGGTTTCTCAATTATTTTTTGGAGCCTGGAAAAAATATCAAATGCTGCTGAATCAGTATAATATGTCGAACGATTGACAAGTTTTTATAGGACAATCAGAAACTTATGGGCGGTTCATTATTCCGCAATAACAGGAAATCTTTAGAAGTTTTTCTCGTCGTGTTTCCATTATTTTGATTCGAAGTTAGACGAATAAATATGTATAATATTCTCCTCTGATTGCCTTTTTCCAAGTTCCTAATATTTCGCGATAATTATGCCATTTTTTTTTCGGAAAGTGAAAACACGAACTTTTGGGTTGAGAAGTACCAGAATGTGTCCACTCCATAAACATGTATTTAGAGTCTCTATTATAATTCATTCATCAAAAATTTTTCTATGTCTACAAATCCATTGAAGCGTCACTCTCAGCACTGAAATAGTCTAGGCTTTCATTTTGCTACTAGCTTTAAAAATTTCATCAACCTTTTTTCGCACAAAATTCTATCGACTCCATCAATTTTGTTTACGTTGACATTGAAATAAATCTTTAAGGTCTCTTCTCATATGTAAAATCTTCTTCAACCAATTTTATAAACAGCCCAATTTGGATGAACAATGAAGTTGTTGACATGTCAACAAAAACTTCTCTTCCAGACAATCTTTTCAAACGAGATACTTGATAGCTTAACGAAAGTTGATTTTACCAAAATTGAAATCTTCACTTAATAGTTCATTTTTTAAATTAAAATTTGAAAGTCACAACATCAGAGTTATGTAATATCAGTTAGTTGATATGATATATTACATAATACCATCATGGGGGAAACAAAATTAAGATTAAAAATATTAAAAATTATGATTAAAATTCAAATTTTGTGCTCTTCAGTATATTTTTCAATACCCTTTCGTATACGAGGTGTGTAAATAAAATAATGAGACCAACTTTTTTATAATTTTTTATTCAATTGAAATTACAATTCTATATTGTCTCCTTCAAAGTAATTGCATTGAGAAGCCACATAGCGTTGAAAACGGTTTGTCCGCTCTTCATACTCTTCAGCTGGTTGGTTACGTCCTTTTCAATGACCTTCAATGTTCCAAAATAGTATCCTTTAAGCTGAGTTTTTAATCTTGGGATAAGGAAAAGTCACAAGAACTTAAGTCTGTTGAATAAAAAGGTTGTGGAGCCACAGTGATATTTTTACGAGACAAAAACTCATAAATTGAAATTGATGTAAGGCAAGGCGCGTTGTCGTAATGCAGCACTCAGATGTTTTTGATGTTTGGTATCACAATCAGAAGGAACAAGTCAATCACAATCAATCGGAACGCACAAGATCCGGGATTCTGTGATCATATCCCCGCGGGTCTCATCTTCAATAGAGTCTAGCCTTTCTGAGAATGCCTTAAAGTACTTGAAAACATAAGCCCTCGACAAAAAAACTGTTTCTATAGGCCTGTTAACGTTTTGCAAAGTTTCCATTTCACTGTACCCAAGGCGGAAAAAAAAATTGATAGCGCACCGTTGCTCGAAATTGTCGAAAAATCCGATTAATGAAAAGAATTCCTACGGACCACCAAGTAACTCTAAGTATCAACTCGTACTGAAGGCCCATCACATATTGGCCTGCCTCCCTTCCAAAGGCAAAGGCAACAGAGTTGCCAAATCGAACTCTACGCCACTAATTTCATTACTTTATCTACACACCTCGTAAATAAATAAAGCACTTATAATTTTGAACATAGAGATATTCTTTATAATTCTATCTTATAAAACAAATTGTCCATATGACCTATGTATAGCGCCAGCTTAGTATAACTCGTTCTATTTACGTCACTCTGGTACCTTATAATTTCACAAAATAAATAATAAAATCGGTCGTCAACATCTCCAGATATTAGACGCTATTCCACGCAATCTAAGGTCAATGTCTTTTTCGTGAACCCTGAAATTTCCTTTGCAAATTATTTTCTTCTCGATTTCCTAATTCAAACTCCTGTTTTGAATAAATATTCATTTGCAACAACATGAGGTCATTCCCACCAATCAATTATAGCTTAAACTGTTTATTTTTTATGTACTTTTTTAGAATACTCTTTGAAATAAAGCAGAGAAGCAAAAAAATGTAAATAGGATTCAATATTGTTTTAATTTGGCATTATGTACAGTTAAAACATAAAGTAGAGGGTTAAAAATGAGAACTTTCAGTTTTTTTAATATTATTAATTATTTATAATTAATAATTAATAATTTAATAATTAATAATTATAATTATAATTTTAATTAATTATAGAACTTGTGTAATTAAAATATGATTTGTTTATATTAATTTTTGTTTTTGGTTAGATTTATTTAAAACTTTTTTAACATAATATCTTTGGATTGAGCTGATAAACGTGGACATAAACAAGATATGCGACTTATCAAAAATCTCGCCGAGCAATGGATTTATTCTAAGAAAAGTTTCCTGGACTCATTATTTCGCAAATGGTAATGTTAATTGGCCACCAAGATCATGCTCACCCTCTTGAATCATTTTTATGGGGTTATGTTAAATCTCTGGTTTACGGAAATAAACCCCGAACCATTCTTGTCCTTAAACGAAACACTCAGGCCACCATTGAAAATAAATTAAGAGTAATCAAAAATTCAAGATAAAATACTAATTGCTGCATTACCACTTGTAGTAATCATTGAGCTTCGACAACGTTTTATATTCACTGTCTGGAGCTGTATTATCGAAAAATCAATTCATATGTTTTGTAATCCCCACAACAGTGTATATTTTTCCTTAAAGAGAACTTTTTAACCATTGGAATAATTGATAATTGTATGTTGCCAGATTTCGTAAATGAGAAGGATGAGGAAAAGAATCGTAGCAAATATTTAACAACTGATTTAACACCACGATATTAGTGGATGGGTGGTATGGATTGTGTCTGTGTCATTGTCTTCAAAGGCCTACCTTCGGACTTTCCAGTTCTGAACGTTTCAAACGAATCAGTAATTGATTTCGCTTTCAACCAAATGACTACTACCAGTAGACATTTTGCAGTTCAATTTTGGAGTAGAATAACAATATTACATATTAAATTAACAAAATTACATATTAAAATCAAAGACATTTGAAAATGTTCATTATTTATTACCTCGAAAACTGTTCATAGTATCTTCATATATCAAAATCTAGAAAATGTAAATAATATATTAATCACTTGTATAGGACTATATCCTGATTTTAAAATATTTTGGTTAGATTTTACAAATGTAATTATACATAAATGAAAATTAAAACGTGTCAAAATATTTCCAAATAGTGATTCCGCATTTTCAGCAAAAATTAACCATTGAATAATGATGACAGCAATTTGTGAATGACTCGTAAATATAATTATTTAAAAAATATATATTATTTTAGGATATTCAATTTATAAAGCAAAAAATAATTATTGTAGACCAATATATATATATATATATATATATATATATATATATATATATATATATATATATATATATATATATATATATATATATACATATACATATATATATATATATATATATATATATATATATATATATATATGTATATATCGCCAGAACGAGATTTCTTTATGAAATTTCTTGTCAAATTCGTAATTTGAGATCTTCGAGATTTTCTGGCCTATTAACGTAAACCCGACTTTTTAGATAGGCCTACAAAAAATCGGGTGGTAAAAAGTCTGGTGACTTTGGCGGTCATTCGATAGTTTCTCATCGACAGATCCATCGGTTTGGGAGAGTGACGTTAAGAAAATCTAATGTCATAGTGAGTGTGCTGGTGCACCATCTTGCTGTAACCATATTTCCTGGTTGGTTAATTACATTTGGAAACAGACGGTAAAAGTTGATATTTTCTTCTAACTGATCTAAATACTTATCTGATCTGCTTTCAAGATGCTATCAATTAAAAAAGGGTCCTATAATATTCATGCCACTAAATCTCATCCAAACATTTAACTTTTGAGGATTCTGTGTATGAACCTGCTCCATCCAGGGCGGATTAATGTCAGCCTAGTATCTACAGTTGTGTCTGTTAACATGACAATTAAATGGAATGTTGCTTCATCCGTGAAAAGAATATTTGAAACAAAATTTGGATTGGTATTTATTTTTTTCCATCATAATTTTGCAAAACTCAATTCTTCGATCAAAATCATTCCCAATTAATTCTTGTAGTAATCGTATTTTGTAAGAATAAAAATATTGTTTTATTATTTTTTGGACTGAGCGTGTACACATGATTTAAAGTTAATTGCTGCACAGAAACCTTACCATTGTCTACTACATCAATTAAAACATTCAACGAATTTTCGTCATTAGTTTTTTTATCTTACTAATTTTGGACGACTTATAAGGTTGCCTGTATCATTGAATCTTTTCACTGTTTTTGAAACTGTTGACTTAGTGATGTTTTTATTTGGATGTACTCCATTAAATACTTGCCAAACTTCAGCATAAGTGCGTTTTCTGTCACCGTATCCAACAATTAGTAGTTAGTATTTCAATTATTTTAGTTAAATATATATTAATTCCATATAAAAATTGAAAAAAAATTGAAATTCACAAATCGACGTTAACAGTTGTCAAGTGTAATCAAATACTTCATCAGTCATCCATAGTTTCATAGCCTACTAAATCAATAATATATTTACCGCAAAACAGACCGAAATACATTTTAGCCTTTTTTTGAAATTTATTTTGAAAAAAATACAATACTTTCATCGTTGAATTCAGAAAAAAATTTACTTACTAATGCCAAATTCAAGTAATATCATCACTTTAAAAAAATCAAATTAGCCTTGGATTTTAAATATGCGACCAGAAAAAAAAAGAAATATACCCAAAAAGTGGTAAACATTTCCACTGTGCACAACATTTCATTAAGAAATCTCAAAGGGTTTTTGAGATATTCCACTGTTTCGATACGTAATAGCAGCCCAGTATATATATATATATATATATATATATATATATATATATATATATATATATATATATATATATATATATATATATATATGTATATATATATATATATATATATATATATATATATATATATATATATATATATATATATATATATATATATATATATATAGGTCTACACAAAAATACAGAAAAGTACATCAAAAGGTTGTTTTTGCAAAATTATAATTTTATAGAAAGTTAATATTAAATACAATTATTATTTAAAAGTAATATTGCAAAAAAGTTTTTATTTTATTCTTAATGAAAAATTATATTCATATAGCTCAATTTTGTCATACCAGTCTAAATTTAAAGAACAAACAATAAAATAGCGGTAAATTTTTTATATGATAAGAGAAGGAACATGTACTATTTGTTGTACAACCAGCTATTTCTATTTTTACATTTAAATTGTATTTTATTTGATATCATATAAATTAATGGTTTGGCTTCCTTAATGATGTAGTAACAATATAAATTTTAATATCAAATTTAAAATGATTTTGACTGAAATTCAGTATTAAATTAATAATATTTGTTGGTATGGATGATCGCCCGAGGATTCATTCGAAAGTTTGATTTGTGGTAATAACACACATCCATATATACCATCCATTAGTATACAGTATTAAAAAACATTCCATCAGGAACAGATAAAAAGTGTCAAATACAAGTGTCAAGCTGAACAAGAGCTTGAGGAAGAAAAAGGAAACGCCCTAAACAGGAATTCATCATAATAATCCTTTACACTTTTAACTAGTGATAGTGACTTTATTAGTGATAAGTCTATAACGTGTTTGATATTTAGTGAAAACTTGTTGTGTGCGATGGTGCGCTATCGTGATGCAAAAAGCAATATATTGTTTTTCTAAAAACCTGTAGGTTTTTTTGTGAGTGGACTCACATATATGATGCATAATGCTTAAATGTTATTCTTTATCAACTGTTTGACCAGTTGGAAGAAACTCTTTGTGGACAATACCACAGTAATCGAAGAATAACTGTCTTCTTAGACATCACTTTGATGTTTGATATTTTTTGAGGAGGTTTTCTGTCTTTGCTTCACCCCCTATAAGATACTGACTTGATTCTTCAGTTGTTTCTGGGCTAAAAGTATAGATCCAGGTTTTATCATCAATAATTTTGCATTTTAGAATGTCATCATCCAAAGAAAGCATCTCTCCAAAGCAAGCAACATCAACACGACGGTGTTTTTTAAAAATTTTAGTGTTTTCGAAACGCGAAGATAAACAAAACAAGCTTAAATTGTTCTTCAAAATTAACTGAATTGATATTCCAGTAATATTTACAATGTCTTCAATACTTATTTGGTCATTACTCAATACAAAATACTTAATTTTGGTAATGTTTTCTTTATTGGTTAATGTGGAAAGTCTTTCTGAAGGAAGTTCATCTTCAAATGTTTCTCTACCATCATTAAACTCCCATATCTTCATCGCCGTGACATCTTCTTTACATATTTAATAAATCAGCAAGAAATTTCCGTTTCAAAAAAAAAATGCAAATTGCTTTTGCAAATGATTGATAAACTTATCAATTTTAAAAAATCGCAAATTTTTTTGCTAATTACAAAATACGCTATAACTTTCTAACTTAACAAACGAAACGATATGAAACCACTGTCAGATATCAAGGACAGTCGTACCAAAAAAAATGCATCGATCATAGTAGTAATAAATACATTTTGTATGTTCACGGATTATTTATCTATCTCACTGATTGGAATGACGTTGAAAACCTGTCAATGTCTGCAAATTACGTAATTTTTTTTTTCATCACCAAATGCTCTTAGGATAGAAAATAGTCGCAGGGAGCCAAATCAGGTGAATATGAAGAACGTGAATGCAGAAACAACGAAATGCAATTAATTTATTTTCTTGGGTTTGTTATCATCGACATCTTCTCGATTTTCTTTGATTCATTGATGCCACTCACAAACTTGTGTTTGTGATAACCAATTATCTTCATAAGCGGTTTTAAGCACTTTTTGGTAGCACTTTAACCGTTTTTAACGCAGAACTTAACGTTGATTCTTTATTAATTTTTCGTCTAAGTATGCTACTATTACTGAGGTAACTGAGGTACTAACTATTATTTGATAATTTTGATTTTGGAACCTTGGGTGTTAAATAATAACTTTATAATTACTTTTTCGCTCACACGAAAACGCATTGAAATTACTGGAAATTGAATTGCTATCAGTTTTAATCATTTCCTGATGATGCTCTCTTGGTTGGCGACACGTGCGTTGAGTAATTTCAATGTGCTTTGGTATGAGTGCAAAAATCATTATAAAATATTTGTACAAACTAAATGAGTCATCTCTTTACTTCTAATGTTTTGAAATTTGTACTGATTATTAAGGCAGATTAACATAAATTAATCTCCTACCAACAGATGGCACCACTATTATCGTGAAAATATATACGTTCTGGTATTTTGGTGAAACTTTGTAAATTTTTTGGGAAAAGCGTTAGGTTTTTGATTCTTGTAGTAAAACTTTTTTCTTTCAAATGATGTAAAGAAACATTGGTTAAATCTATTTTCCCTTGTCGGAAAAATCCCTTTAAATCTCTGACATACCTGATAAGATCATGTATTTGTTAAATTGTTGCCAGAATTATCCTTTACAAAATTCTGTCACCATTCGAAGTCTCTAGCCCATTCTCTAATCGTTTAATACGATTTTTATTACTGGATAATCTTATGAAAAAGGGAATTAACTAAGAAAAAAATAATTCAATTAATAACCAACTTAGTCGGATCTTGGTTTATGGTTCAACCACAGACGGAGAATATTTTGGGATGAATTAAAGGTATATGAAAAACTGATAATCAAAAGTGTCATAACCAACAAGCGTGCGAAACGTAGTCACTCACCTAGGCAATGACAAAAAAGTCCCCGATCGTATCCAAAGACAGTCCATCAAACAACAGAAACGAACACAAAAACAAAGTACGTCCACGTGGAGACGGGATTCCCGGGCGGCACAGCACCCGAAAAGCGTCGCTTTGTGGCGTCGCGACGCGCTTCCAAACCGGGGAAGAGAGCGGGGGTGAGATTCTGTAGGGGAGGTTTTTAGGGAACGGAGAGCGCGACCGGAGAGCACCTGTTGTTGCGCGTTGCGTCCGTGACTGAGCGGCCACAACCAGGTGAGGAGCCAGCAGGGGTCACTGACACACCGTCGGCTAACGGGGCTCGGCTAGCGGTACAAGAGCAGTTAGCTTACAGGACCGTGTGTATGGCGGGCCCCCGACGTCACAGCGTCTCCGAAGAGCCGTTGCTTTCGGCCACTGCAACGCGGATGCTGCGAGCAACGGTTGTTTCCTGCTGGTCCGCGGGAAACGTTCGGCCACTTCGTATCTACCAGTTTTTTCTTTCATTCGGCAAGTACACACACACGCACCGATCGTCAATTCCCAATCTGCTACAACAGCTTTGATGAATTAAACATTCTCCGAATTACTTAACCTCCTTTATCAGGAATATCTTATTCAGTCATTTCTATCCAGGCAAAATATATTTGTTTCCTTTTTTTGACTCACTTCACAATAAACAAGGGTATACATTATGGATATATTTTATCTTTATTGGGCAATTTCAAGATTCGATGCTCATTGAACAGTATCCGTTCTTCCTTCCATTAGAATGAATGAATGAACAGAAGCAAATGGTTTTAACATCTACATGTAAATCTAAATTGGTAATGGGTCTATCAAAAAAGAGTTGATTTTGGGGACTAATATAATAAATAAATAATGTTGTATAGTGTGGAGCCAACAATTGAACAACATGTACAATTTATTCAATGGAAACTATGGAAACATACCATTCAACATAACATAACATTCAACTGTTCACTATGGAAACAATCCTTTATAAACTTAGCGGGTATCTGTATAACTGTTGCGAAACATGCTATACTACCATAATCGTTCATCAATTTATTTCTCTAGGATATTTCATTTCTTCTCCATGTAGTTTATTATTTAGCTATATATTTCTTACATATGATTTACGTCATCCAACAATATAAGTTTCTGTGTTGATTTATATCAAATTATTATTTTGTCTCCTTTTATTATATGTATATTCCTTTTTTATTATTGATTTCTTTCTTATATGAATTTCTCTCTTTTTCAATCTTTTTAATTATCTGTTTATTTAAGTTTTACCATGATATTATGTTGTTTCTCTTTACATTATCAAGTCCTTTTTTGATAATGTATAATATATATATATATATATATATATATATATATATATATATATATATATATATATATATATATATATATATATTCAGTTTTAAATCGATTATAATACATAGCTTACTGTGAATATAACCATAATAATCAGTTAATAATAATCAAATTATTTCTAAATGTTTACACAAGCTAGAAAAAATTCAGAAGGACGGTCGTTAGGTCCCTTATTAATACATAGCTAACAATAAGACCAGATGCTTTGATGTTGTGTCATTGCTCTCCATATTTAAGAGAAATTACTTCCTAAATAAGATTGTGATCTGTGACAGAAAATGAATCCTCTACAATAACCCAAAGAGGCGAAAATAGACGGTCCTTACCGGTGAGCGATCATCAGTACCGTAAAACCAAATATTTACGCCAAAAAGCTATTACTGTGTATATGGTGGGATCAGTTGGGTGTCATATATCATGACTACTGATCCAATCTGATCCTCTGATCAGATTGGAGTGTCTATTCGTACTAGTTGCGCTCTGGAAGAAAAAATGCATTGAATTGACAAAGGAAGTAGGGAAGCCATTTTGTTTCAGGACCATGCGCGACCACATACGACTCGGGAAACGGTCACCTAGTTGGGCTGGGATATTGTTATCACACCTGGTGTATTCCTCTTGGTCCCTTCGGATTTTCATCTCTTTCAATCACTGCAACATCACCTTGTTCGATATAAGTTCGGAATTTCCTAGAAAAAAGCCTAAACACATTTTATCATATCAAAACCACTAGGGATTTTTCGATCTGTGATTCGACAGTTGCCCGAAAGGTGCGCGAAAAGCGTATGTATTAGCGTAACGTATATATATATATATATATATATATATATATATATATATATATATATATATATATATATATATATATATATATATATATATATATACATATATATATATATATATATATATATATATATATATATATATATATATATATATTACAGTATATTACAGTTAGTACATTAGACGTTTAGGGAGAACTACTTCACGTAAAGATTTGAAATTTTAGACACTTATGTAAATAAATATGAGCTCTCCATTTAAAATATCTTCTATGCTGCGTTATTGCCAAATCTACTCGTAACTGATACCAACTTTGTTTTTTAAATATTGCACCAATAAAAATCCTTATTTTATTAGGGATTCCGCATTCCAAGATAAATTTAGTTTTAATGTTTTTTCTTTAATCATGGACAATCAAATTCGATACTTTATTTACGATGAACAGTTAAGTTCACGAAAGTATCTAGAAATAGTAACAACACTAGTAGAGGATTTGACAGAAAACCTTCCACTGGCAGTGTAAGCTTAATGGTGCTCCGTTACACTGTACAGAAGAAGTAAGCAGGCAACTCTATAAACTATTCCAAGACCGGTGGTATAGACATTTGGGTCCGTGGAATTGACCGCCGAGATCACCCGATTTAACTCCCCTTGATTTCTATCTTTGGGGTACTGTAAAACACAATATCTACAAAACGCCAGTAAACATGAGATGAGTTCAAACATCGGGTGAATCAAGCATTTGCAGCCTTAAATCTTATTATATACACTTTCCCTAAAAAGAAAAGTCTTTGATCAATGCGTCCTGCCCGTTATGACATATGGAAGTAAAATCTGGACATTCGCATCGCAGTCAGTTTGAAAACTTCGGGTAGCACAGACGGGAATGGAAAAATGTAAGCTTGCATTACCAGACAGTACAGAAAGACCTGCATATGGATCAGAGAACAAATCAAGGTAGATGACGTCGTAGGAAGGGTAAAGGTATTGAAATGGATGTCGATGGGACGATAGGTGAACGACTTGATCACAAAGCAGAAGATAGACAGACAGATAGATGATAGCTCAGTGCCGCGAGAGTTGCAAGTATTCTGAACAGGCATATATATATATATATATATATATATATATATATATATATATATATATATATATTAGTATATATATATATATATTATTATATATTAGTAGTTATATATATATATATATATATATATATATATATATATATATATATATATATATATATATATATATATATATATATATATATATATATATATATATATATGTTATATATATATGTATATATATATATATATATATATATATATATATATATATATATATATATATATATATATATATATATATATATATATATACATATTAACATATATATATATATATATATATATATATATATATATATATATATATATATATATATATATATTAGTTCCTTGACTGGGAGGCAGCCCCACCCATCCGTCATATTGGAAGACACATGTTTCGTCTGTTGGTGGTTAGACTCATCAGGATACCGACATATGCTCTCTCGTCAAGAATAGGGAGCTTTCTCCTAGTCAAGCAACTAACGAATGTTCATTTTGGCGGAGACGCATGTTGTTGAACGTTCCACATGAGATTGTGGAACCCAATGGTCGGGGGTGTATAACTCCTGACTACTGTTGTCTCATTGGACGCAATCCAAAGAAATAAAAAATTGCATATATATATATATATATATATATATATATATATATATATATATATATATATATATATATATATATATATATGTATATATATATATATATATATATATATATATATATATATATATATATATATATATATATATATATATATATATATATGTTTCTGACACTGAAAACTGAAACTGACTTTCTGACTTCTGAAACTTACCATCAACGTAGTTATTGTTACTTTGAATGAAGCGGATTGAATATGGATAAACTGATGCATCAAACAAGGCATTGTTAAAACAATGAATACTAGAAATTTACAGTTCTTGTAGATGGTTATCGTCAAACGATCACAATATCCCGATATGAGAACCAACTTCTTGTGGATAAAACTGGAGTATATGGAGTTAGATTATATGTCAGTAGTATGAAATGAACAGGATAGTCCTAAACTATTTAGAAACAACTGACTTTTCACATATCAAATTTACTGAATATTCTCTCTTTAGAAGGTAGAATATATATGGAAGTTTAAAAAAATAATTTGCATATTTCAATTCGTTTTAACCTGACTGAAAACTTTAGTAAAAATTTAATCATTTGAAGAGCAGTAAGAATGAAACAATTATCGGTCTAAAAGGAAGACTGTTTTAATGTAACATTTAAAAAACTTCCTGACCAAAGCAGCTCCTTCTACTTGTGATAAAACATTACAAATAATAATATTAATACATTTTGCTGAGCCTCTGTATTCCGCGTGCTATACCATAACATCGAATTACTTCAGCAAACTAGCTCGTAAAGATGCATCACTTTTCTCCCCGCTTGCTCGATTATGGTAACCAACAGACGAGTATCGATATTTAGATTTACCGTTCCGTACTCTATTAACGTCCATTCTAACGTATTTACGCAGCGACTACTGAACTTGTTATTTGAAACATAAAATTAACTGATCGATTCAATGACATTCTGCGTACGACCATCCATATTCCCTTATTTAGAATGTTTTATAACGAAAGAACCGTTGCGTTGGACGAAGCATATTGCGTCTAAGAAACGATTTAGTTTTTGATTTTTATGACCAAAGAAACTAGCTTTTAAAAAGCCTGGCTTTTAAAAAGCGATTATTGAAGATTAATATTCAATAACAAAAGAACAATTTCATATTTCCATTCGTAAATAAAAAATAAATCTACCACTGCATTTAACAAATAAAAAAATCTATATTACGATGTACCAATTGCCATCAAAAGTCATTTAAAAATAAAAAGAACAACTTTCATTAAAACTAAAAAGCAGTAGTTTCTCCATGGGTCTGAACGCATGCCTGTAGGCGATTTGGCATGCTATCGATTAAATGATCAATTTGAACTTGTGTTCACGAGCATCGTCTTTTAGTTCTCGCAGGGTAAGAGGAGGATTGTTTCTGTTCTTGATGCGTGTTTTCAGAATGTTGCAAGCATGTTCAATGACATTCATGTCAGGGGAATTTGCTAGCCACCCTAACTTGGTTATTCCCTCCTCTTCAATAAAATGTTCTACTGCTGCTGTTCGATGAGAAGGTGCGCTGTCATCTATGAAAACAAATCTATCGCTCATTGGACGTCAGAATAGATGCACAAGATGATTTAAAACTTCCTGGACGTATATAGCAACACTGATTCTTCTCTCCAGAACCAGTAGAGGTGCCAGTGCACCCCTCATAATAGCACCCCAAAGCTTGAGGTGTTTCTAGTCGGACTTGTGAACCTGAAGCTCTCCAAACTAATGTTCTTTGTGAATCAGAAGCCAAACCAATTCTCGTCTCATCGCAGAACATCACGTTATTCCAGTTAGGACCATGATCCACCAGTTATCGAGCCCATTGCAACATTTTTTTGTTGAAGGGTTAGTTTGGGATCACATAAAGGTCTTCTGCGATGCAAATTTACCGCTTTCAGTCTGCGTATTATCGTTTGTATCTGTACATCGTTTTCTATCACTTCTGGGACCATAATTTACGTCATTTGTCTCTCAGTTGGATGTATAATTAATTACACTCATATTACACTCAGCACTGTGGTCTCATTGAACACAGTCCAAAGAATTCTTATATATATATATATATATATATATATATATATATATATATATATATATATATATATATATATATATATATATATATATATATATATATATATATATATATATATAATATATATTGCTTTAGCTCAAGACATTTATTTCTCAGGATTGTCAAGGTTTGGGAAAATTCATTTTAGTGTAGAGGACAAGATTTTTTAAGATCAGCTGCCTTTAATTGCCTTTCTATAAAAACTACTAAAACTAGAACTTATTTTATCTATTAGTGAACAAACAAATTTATTTTATAAAACTATTTATAGGTATTTAAATAAAATTAAAATAGGAGATAAATAAATACAAATTAAGTCTGCCTACTAAAGAACACCAAACAGCATACACTACTCTAATTTTATACATATTTGAATCGAAATGAACTTCAGCGAGTGTAAGGGAAAGTACTTTCGTAAATTTAACCAACGATCATTCACGCTGTTTTAAAGAAAAAGTTTACAAGGATCAAAAACCTAAGAGTTCTCGAAAAAAAAATCCTAAATTATTAAGTCAACCGAAAGCCAGTAAAAACCCTCCAAAGCGATCAAAAGCACAACCATCGGCAGGCAAGATTTTGGCCTCTGTATTTTGGGATGCGCATGGAATATTGTTCATCGATTATCGAGAAAGGTAAAACCATCAATAGCGAATATCATCATAGCGTTATTGGTGCGCTTGAAGGACGAGATCGTAAAAAAGGCTCCAAAAGAAAAAAGTGCTGTTTCATCAAGACTATGCACCGTGTCACAATTCGTTGGCAACGATGGTTAAATTGCATAAATTTTACTTATGAATTGAATTGCTATTTTCTGACCTCAAAAAAATACTCTCTGAAAGAAATTTCGCTTCAGTGAAGAGGTAATTGCCAAAACTGAAGGATATTTTAAAGACAAAGAAAAATCGCTCTATATCGTTGAAATGATTGTATTGCTCTCTAGGAGAATATATTGATAAATAAAGACGAAATTAGCAAAAAAACTGTGTTTTATTTGTCAAACTTGCGACTTATTGACTGATGTGTTAAGATGTGCTTTTAAAATATTTTTTTGTTGCTCAGGGTGCATAGAAACTTATTAAAGCCTAAGCGAACAAAACTCGATGACAGATCTAGGGAAATTTTAGTAATATTTTTGCCGACAAATGATAGCATCTTTAAATAATTCAACATAAAAAAAATTAAGTTCTTAAGTTTAAATCAATCATTAGTTACGTGGATTACATAATTAAATGGAGGTTTTGTATATTATCATATTGAATTAAAGGAACAAATCAGCTCATAAAGATCATTTTCTTTCCGTTTAGTAGAGTATGGTAACCAACAGACGATCATGACTATTTCGTATCTAGATATAAGTTTAGACTCTGTTAGCGTCAAATCCAACGTATTTACGCAGCAACTACCGAACATGCTATTCGCAACATCGAATTAGCCGATCGATTCAATGACATTCTACGTTCGACCATCCATATTTCCTCAGTTTAGAACGTGCCGGGTGCCGTTTTTTTTATAAGGAAAGAACCGTTGCGCTGAAGAAGTGGAAGAAGCGCGCGGCATCTGAGAAGCGATTCAAGATTTAATTTTTACGATCAATGGAACAAAGAGGATGCCTTCTCAGAAGACAACGTGGCCAAAATCTCGAGTTGTACGACCGTACATTGAACCTTTGCAATTATTTTAGTTTGATTCGCAAGCGAAAAGAATATATTCAGATGATGAAGATGATTTGCGTATTATTGTTTTATAACATTGCATTTACATAAATTATTTCAAACTTAGAAAAATGAGTGTAATTTAAAATAGAACCATAAAAAAGTTATACGAGGGAAATTGATAGAAACAAAAATACGTTTTTATCGAAACAAATATTAACAACAATATGAAATTGTTGTGAAAAAAATTCTGTCATGTGAATATTGCTACGTTAATGCAAAATGCAGCACTATTAATGGTTTGGTCATCATGTAATGAAAGGTTTAAAGTAAATTTTTAGAATTAGAGACGCATCAGCAACTGAGGCTATTTAGAGACTGGACATACAGTTTAACGTGGGTTCCGAACCATGGTCATCGCCTACCGATAACCCCGGTCAGCACCCTCGTCGGGTTATCAACCTTTGGTTTTGTGCTTAACTGTAAGTTTCTCAAAAAGTCTATCGGCTTGCGAGTGATTAACGTAGAATACCTCCCGGAAGACATCCGGCCTTACCCAGCTTCGAACTGGTATGACTGGGAGAAAATTTTGCAGCGGATTTAACAGTCTTGCTTATAGATATGCAATATGCAAGCTTGACCTTCTCCTCGGAGAATTACCCATCCAAGTACCAACGGTAATAAGCGATGCTGCAGAACAGCATATACTCTCTCAAGCTGAGTAGAGTTCTGAATTTATCGCTCTACCATCAGGAACTAACTTAAAGTAAATTATTTCCACTTAAAATTCCACCAAACACGCACAATAACCTTTTTGATTCTTTTTTCTCGCTTTGGTATCAGTAGAGCTGGTTGCCCAGCCATAACCCACTGCTTTACAACATGAGGTTGTTGAATTAAATCCATTTTTCATCACAGGTAACAATCCGTTTGATGAATTAAAAATCAGTAGGGCTTTTGAAGAGAGTTTAACACACTTCAACCTAATGCGTGGCTTCTTGCCGCGACAATTCATGAGGGATACTTCTAGAGCTCTTTGGCATCATTCTTATGCCTCGTTAACGTCGGTTAATGATAGTATAGCATTCTCCTAATTTCACTGAAAGTTTCTTAGTGCTTTTTCTAGAATATGTAGCCCCAGCTGTTCTTAAAATATAAACATAGAGGGACCGTAAATGACCTGATCTTCCTCTATCTTCAATAATTATATTTCTCTCCTGGAACTTTATAAATCAGAGCTGAGAGGTGTGAATTAATGAGACCCTCTCTACTTCGCAAATCTCACAAGCGACATTAGTCGCTTTGAAGCCTTTTTAAAAATGAAATCTTAAAATTTATCTAACTTTATTTTTTTTGTTTTTAATTTTAATTTTTCTCAAATTTTAAGTTTTTAGTTTTTGCTAAAAACCATTGATTGAATATTTCGCAGTGAGGTATAATAGTTGTATAAGCAAGGGAAAAACGCAAATAATTTTATTAGATACTATTATTTTTACAGTAAGAACAGCGCCTGTCCACAATTTCCGAACTACATAAAAATCATTAAAATTATCCTTAAATTCTTTGGCCGTTCCCCTGATATAACAATATATGATCCTTTTTTCTCTAAACTAAGGCAAAGTTTACAAAAGAGAAAAACGTTTTTCAAATTATTTTTTGTTAAAAATTAAAATTGTTCAAATTAAAAGTTTGTTAACTCATATGCAGTTTGATGTAAACTGGTGCGCAGGATTATAAACTATGTTTAATCTTAGTTGCCACATACAACGGTAATCTGAAAAGCTTCCGGCCTCAACATAAAAATGGCGTTCCTCGATAAACTTATTTTGGTAATGTAATTGCGCATGCGTTGAAAGACAACCTTGAAAATTTCAGCCATATTAGTTGTTGTTTAACAGTCATTTATGTCAGTCGATGCTAGTGTTTCTGTAAAAATAGAAACAAATAATTGAGCCGTCATTAAATTCTTGCATTTGAAAGGCAATACGGCTACGCAAATTAAAGCCGAGATGGATGCTGCTTACGGGGACTGCACCATTATTTGCCACCGTGAAATTTTGGGCTGCTGAAATTAAACCAGCTTGGTTGACGATAAACATCTGGGATGGCCAAAAACTGCAACCACCACCAATAACATTGAAAAGTTCACCAAAAGGTGCTAGACGACCGTTGTATTAAGGATAGAGAGATAGCAGTGGCTGTGAGCATCTCGAAAGAACGTGTTTGTCATATATTGACTGAATGTTTGGGCATGAAAAAACAAACCGCACGTCGGGTGCCGTGATTGCACGTTCAGGATCAAAAACGCATTCGAATGAACATTTCCAAAGTTCTGTTGAAGCAGTTTAAGCGAAATAAGTCGGAGTTTTGGCATCGATTAATAACTATAGATAAACCTTGGATACACCACTACACTCCCCAATTCAAAGCACAATCGAAACAGCGGACTGCAAAGGATGAATAGATTCGGAAAAAGGCGAAGACTATTCCATTGGTCGTGACAGTGATAGCGACTGTTTTTTGGGATAGTTATGGAGTAGTGTTAATCGATTGTCTTGAAAAGAGAAAAACATTAGCAGGGGTATACTACGCATCATTACTTGACAAGTTGAAGGCAGAAATTGTGGAAACAATGCCCCAAGACAAAGCACCGTCTCACGGTTCAGTGATCACCATGGCAAACATTCACGAATTGGGATTCGAATTGATTGAACAACCACCGTATTCGCCCGATCTGTCCCCCATCGGCTTTTTCCTCTTTTTTTAGGCTTAAAGTTTCGCTCGGAGGACAGAAATTTTCATTTGCAAAAAAGTGTCGTTAGCTTTCAAAATTAAACATCAACCATGACAAAGCATTTAATCATCGTTAGTTATTAGTAAAAAAGTTAATTATTCTGGCTGCGTACCATGTATCTAATGACCACCTGCTTATCCAGACTTTAATCCGTTCAATATTTTTTTCTAGATCAACGTGGAAGATTTTATATATCTAGTAAAAGAAAATTAAATTTAATGGTTTTAAAAGAATATTTTGAAAACATTGACCCGCACATACGCGGGTCTTTCGAAAATTTCTCGATCTAACAAAGAAAACAGAGATTTTGTTTGTTTATTTCATTAGGTTTGAAAAGAAGAAATAATTCGCTGAGAGCCAACTATGGCGAATACAATGTATGTTGAAGCATTTCGAACTCGAGATAACCCGAGACGTGCAGGTACATTATCATGTTAAAAAGCACTTTATTTTTGGTTAGATGTAAACGTTCAGCGTGAATAGAGAATATAGAAGAATACTAGATCAATCTTTCAGTTGATCCAGTAGGGAATCGTAATACTCCTCAATGATGATTCTGCCTTTTGCCATGAGCTTAAGAATTCCAATGACTTAAGAATTCCAGAAAACCATAGCCATGATTATCCCTGCAGATGGAACTGTTTTGGTTTTCTATGGCACACGTTCACTTGTTTCCACTCACTCTTTGGACTTCTATTAGGGCTCTGTTAATGTAATGATCAATTATCTACTATTGAAAGTGAACATACGAATGCGCCTTGGTTGATTGTTAACAAATTCAAATGCGGCGCCCAACGTACAGAAAGCTTTTTCATACTCAAAACATCTTGTAAATGTTAATGCAAATGTTGCATTGTTGTTATAATGCAAATATTGTCGGTACACGGTCTTCAGAAATGATCGGGATCTGGATGCCCGCGGAGTCGGAAGAGGCGGAGAAGTTCTCTTTGCCGTTCATTCATCTTTACAACCGTCGAAACTCGACCTATCCATCTTTGAGAAGTCGTTCCCAAGTGTCGACGACACCGTTCCCAAGTTAGACCACAATTTTTTTCTGTTTATATTCCTCCAAAATCAAATATTCACCAACACAAACTAATTTTTGATACTTTCGAATCTCTTCATTTAGTTAGTTCTTCTTATATCATGAATTATTAAATTCTAATCATAGGGGATTTTAATTTGCATTATCAACACCCTGTTAAGTATCAATTATCTAAGCAATTTCTGTGAGCACTGCAAGGCTTCAAGTAATTTTTTGATATTCATCAATACAATCACTTATTTAATATATATAAAAATATACTCGACTTAGTTATTGCAATGGCGGGAACGTTTCTGTGCGCTTACTCACTATAACTACACGCTTACTCATTATAACTCAGCTTTTGAGAGGGTGCTGAAGGCCTCCTACGATGCTTTGGAAATAATTTTTGAAATGAACTTAGAATTAATTTTTAATTTTTATATAAATATTTTTGTACTATTGTTAGGTTAAGTTCAAATTATTTTTGTTATATCTATTTGTGCTTTGAACTGTCTTTTAAATGGGCAGTAGCCTGTTAGGCAATAAAGCATCATTCATTCATCATTCATATTACGTTTAGTTGCTGATCATTTAACATGATATTGTAGATAGTTGTGAGAATAGTTATCGTCTAATAGTTATAGTTATCGTCTTCAATGGATGTTCAGTCCATTTTTTTACCATAGAAAATAAAGGGTAAAAGTCCTTTAAAGCGGATAACACCTTCTGTATGTCTGTCGGGGTTAAATCCCACAAGAAAAATGCATTTTCAGCAGCACAAACACAGCTTAAACTCCAATTTTCTATATTTTTTAGAAATTGTTTGCTTTACTCGATGGCCACAAACAAGCAACTAAATGCACACGTGTGTAATTTACGGTACACCATCTAACGGATTATACTTGCCAAATATCATAATCATTTGCTCATACTTGTACAGCCTTAGTGTCAGACTGAGAACATTTCAAGTGGCCTTCGTATATGACAGTATTTTTATAATTAACTAACCATTCGTTTTTTTTAATGTTAAGATAAACAAAATATATATATAATATAAATATATAAAAACTTTATAAACCATAGATGCATTGAGGAATTAAAAACTAAATATTTATTATTTATGTATTTAATTTGTATTATAACATATTAATAAGCTCTAACTTTTGGAGGTATTGAAGGGCACTCGGCATCATCCATTGTACAATCAATCACTGGTCTATAGGTCAGGCATACCTACAAAATTTATTATTTTAATCGCTCTATTATCTAATTAACAGAAGTGATGATATTATTATTGAAAATTAATAATTTAATTAATTAATTTTGAAAAAAAAAACAGAATAACACCAGGTAATAGCATTCAAAAGAAAATTAAAACAAAATTTTATTAACAAAACAGATATTATTAGGATGGTTGGTATTATTTTGAAAGGAATTTTCAAAGCAATGTTTGAGATTAATTTGTGCATTTGTGAATTGCTTTTTATTACCGTTTATTGTTTTTCTATCTATTTCTTATGTATAGTAAATAAAATGTTCATAATTAAGAAATATTTGGACACAATTTGAAATACGGTTCTTGCTTCATTATTGAAGAAAACAGTTGAAAACAATGGAAGTGGTGAAAAATATATGGCGATGTAAAAGTGATATAAAAAGTTGAATGAAGGAGATACCTCGAAAATTTGCTACTTTCTGATCTTGGATAATTCTGAAGTGCTGCGCGAAATCGCAGTAGCCTGGTTAAGAAGCAACATTTGCACACTATTTGCTGAGTTCAATAATGTTATTAATGCTACGAATTCATGTTTTTGGCAAGGTTAGCGCTATTGAAGAAAACCACGCAATTTAACGACAAATAAAATAATTCTTGAACGCTGCTTCAGAATAAGCAAACGAACGTTTCATGCTCTGAGAAGTATATTCGAACATATAGCAAAAATATGTAGTCACCAGAAGGGCGTCCTTCAACAGTAGGATAACCTCGAAAAAAAAACGGCAAAAACTTCAACGCTTCGATGATATTGAACTTCAACTGTATCCAGCGTACATCCCTGACTGGGCCATCCAATTTTCACTTTTTGCATTTATTGGATGGAGTTTTAATAATCTGCCGTAAGCTTTTTGAATTAAAGATCAAGGATTTTATTTTAATAAGACTGTCAGAATTTTGAAATAAGGTAGAATGCGATAATTCAGTAATTTTTATTTTATATTGAAAAACAAATAATGGCATTATGTATTGAAAATAATGTCGTTCAAATGTGATATAACCATATTTTTTTGAAGACGATGATGGAACTCGTGTTATTGTTAATGATGATGGTTAAAGGAATATGCTAATAAAATATCTTTGGCCTGAACTGATAAATGTGGACATAAACAATGTTTTCTTTTGACAGAACGGCACGATTTGGCACACATCTCGCCAGACAATCAATTTATTACAAGAAAAGTGCCCTGGACGAGCTATTTCGCGAAATTACAATATCCACTGGCCACTTGGATTATTTTTTGTAGAGATATATTAAATCGTTGGTTTACAAAAATAAACCCGAATAATTCTTAACGTTAAACTAACATTCAGGCCACTATTGAAAATATACCATGCGATATGTTAAGAGTAATGGAAAATTGGGTCCCCAGAATGTATTCCTCCAGACAAAACCAAGGGGGAGATTTGAACGACGTTATTTTCAAAATATAACATTATTTAGTTTCGATTGATTGTGTGGTTGGCGTAAAAATGATAATGATTAAAACACTTAATATTTGCTTCACAATATATTTAAGAGGTTCGAATAACAAGATTGTTTCTGAGTATATCTCCTTAACAAGATAATGTATGAAGCAAAATTGTTTTCAGCTTAATTACAGGTTTTACGAACAACAAGAAGGAACAGCGAAATATGAATTCAGTTACTTTTTGGAGGTATAGTTAAGATATGTGGATGACGTTTTTGCAATTTTCCTTTCAAAAAATGAAAACTTAGATGATTTTATTAGGAAGTTAAATAGTAAATCCCAAAACATAGTATTCACCCATGTACTCGAAAACAAGGACAGTTTACCATTTCTGGATGTTTTAGTCAGTAGAAACAATACAAATAGATTTAGATAACGATTCGAATCGTAGCTTTCAATGTAAGATAGCTAGTTTAAATTTTATGTTAAATAGATTAATCAATTTTCCTCTAAACAAAAATAATTATAACATAATTATAATGAATTAAGATTAATTAAGGAGGTATCGGAAGTGAACGGATATAATAAGAACATTGTAGATAAATTTATTAGAAAACATAAATTTAAAAAAATATTGAAAGAATCTTCGACTTTTTAAAAGGATCAGAACAAAAATAAATTCATGGTAATACCGTTTAATGCCCAATTAACACGAGCGCTAGACAAAATTTTGAAAAAAGTGCAAACATGCAATTGAACACTGGTTAAAAGTGTAAATAACAATAGGACTTTGGATGCATATGAAAGCATTCAAATAGAAAAATGTAAGAAAATTATAACCAGGATAAAGGACCTATTCCCTTCAGTCAACTTTTTCAATTATTAATGTAAGGCTCAGTAAACTTCACGGTTCATGGTTTTTACAAGCTTCATTAGGTGGGGTTATCATATAAATTGAACATAGTTTAGTTTTAGAATGAGATTGTATCATCTCCTGATGATGCTGTTATTTGGTATTTAGTGCTAAATCTCTTAAGAGTTTAGTATTTCACACTGAAGGTTCGAATAGAAGAATTGATATTCAAGATTCTCTGACATGTTTCGACCTCGCGACCATTCTCAAAGAGAATATAGAATATATAGAGAAATGTATAAACTAAACTACAGTTTCAAAGTTCAGTCTAACGGAGATCTGTTTTTTTCTTAGACTGACTCCTTAAATTTATGACATTTTCAATAATTGGGGTATTTTTGAAGTCTAGCTGGGTCTTTGTTAGGTTTTCATCGTCACATATGACTTTGTCAATTTCGGAAATTTTTAAATAATTCAACAGCGTGCTTTTATTGAAGCTTAGTATAAATTTGGCATTATTGATGTTAAAAAATTATTACGGTCTATACAATGTTCGGTAAAGCCCGTCTTCCTTTGAATATGTAAAATATCATTATTTGTTATTCCAGATAAAATAAAAATTGTCGAACTACCACTTGAAATTGTCATTGTGCATCATTTTTAAGTTCTCAGACCCAGACAACCCTTTAGACAGGTCGACATGATTTATGTAACATTGATGAGAATGCTCTTTTTGCATTTTATTTAGATAGTTATTAAAACACCTTTGCCTAGAAATGACTTAGCACGTTTCATTTTCAACTACCTAATTCTCATTTATATCAAGAGATCATTGCAATTGTTTGTGCCTGACTTTAGAGTACAAAGGTAAAAAGTACTTTGGTACAAAGTATTGCTGTTTTTTGTATCTATGGAACAGTAGGACAACAAAAGAACATTATAGTAAGAAAAATTGGTCTCATAGAACTTCTTTTGAATCTGCTACTTTAAATATAAAATATGCTCCCTTTGTTAACCTAAAAAAGGTGCTTCTTAGCCATGGAGAGAAGCCAGATGAAGCCATGGACAAAGAAGGTAATGCTATCAAGTACCTAAAAAAAATATTTCCTCAACTAAGTGATGTAAAATTAAAAGAAGGCATATTATTGGACCTCAAATAAGGAAGCTTCTAGGTAATTTCTGTTTTCAAGAAAAAATAAATAAAAAGGAACTGGCAGCTTGGAAGTGTTTTGTAAGAGTAGTGAAAAGATTTCTGGGCAACAAGAAAGATGAAAACTATAAAAAAAACCTTATAGATGAACTCTTGAAAGCCTATGAAATACCATGGTGTCGCATGTCCTTGAAAATGCATTTTTTGCACTTCCCTTTGGATTTTTTTCCAGAAAATTTGAGTGCATAAGCGACGAACAAGGATAGAGGTTTCACCAGGACATCAGGAAGGTGGAAGCAAGATACCAGGATTGCTGGAACCCATCTATGTAGGGTGACTACTGTTGGTTTTTAAAAATAGATGATGCTACAGAACACAAAGGGAGAAAGTGAAAGTTTTTGTCACTGTATGACATCTCATGTAATGTATTTTTTATTCACATAATCCTAAGTAATGCCTTTGCATTTTTTTCCCACCATAGACCCCCCTGTCATCAGCTTATCATTTTCGGATTTAGGACTACAAAATACTTCAAAATACACCTAATTTCATCAATGTTATCTTAAAAAAGTTTAAATTTGTTGTCCTGTGTAATCCTAATGTAATAATACTGACAAGGACAAGAATATGAACTCAAATTGTTTGATTTTTTTATTTTCACGAATCTATGGTAATTTAACAAATGGTTGTCTATGCAAGAATTCACCAAAAAAATGTACTAATCTGTATAAAAACGTAGGAATCATTCCAGTAATTAGGTTTGAATGACTGTTCTGGACTGGCTTTCATAATATGCGATTGATTCAGAAGTATTAAAGCAAATTTTAAGATGTGAAGTATTTTCAAAAATGTATTGTAGAAAAAAAAGTATCTTTAATAGAAGATATTATTGGTTAGTAGCAGCTACTGTGTACTTACCTCACCTTCTTCTATATCCATCCAGCAGAGAGTATGTTTCCTCCAGTGATCTTCAAAATTATTCTTCTTTTGATTCCTCAACGGTTTTGAATAGTCGTACTCGTCGATTCTTTGTTTGAAATCATCTCTGGCATGAGCACCTCGCGATTCTTTTCTCGCTTCCATGGCCGTAATCGTTTGAATAGCGTTTTGAAAAATGTTTTTTAATTCAAAATATTCGACCAAATTCGTGTTCCAAATTAAACCCCTGTCTGTTATTTGAATGTTGTCAATTTGTTTATAGAGTTCAGATACTTTATCAACTCCCTCTGCTAAGATATCTTGTGTTCGAAATACGGCTGCATGTTTTTGCATAGTTTTCTGAAGTTTCAACCTTCAATAATAAATTTAAAGTAACCTGATTAATATGAGGGACACTCTCAAAATTTTAAGAAACACAAAAACTATATAAAATAGTGAGTATTCAATGTACCAGGTATGGCGGATAATGATTCCTATTTAAAAAAAACACATTTGGCAACACTGTAGGCTGCTTCTTTGAAAGGGGGCAGGTCATCATACGGCGCATCTTCAGTAGACACCCTAGAGTGATTTGGTCTTCCGTAGAAATTCTGATTTTGTGATGATTTTTCTAGTGCGTTCTGAACATGAGTGTCAACAATTTCGAGCAACGGTGCGCAATCATGTTTTGTTTCAGGCTTAAGCACGAAGACGGTCAGAACGATCGGGGTGGAGTTGAATTTGACTCACACAACCGTTTGAACCAACCAACGAATTGAGAATAAAGTTTTGCACAGAAAAACTTCTGAAAAACCATTCACAGAATCAAAAAAAAATAACAGGTGGAAAACAAATCTCGACTTTTGACTGCTGACGAGTCTTGGGTTGTCGAATACGACCCGAACACAAAACGCTAGATCCGGGAATGACACATTGCAACATCACCATAGCAAACAAAAAGCTAGAATGAGCAAATCAAACATCAGATTGCCTATAAAGAATTTCTACCTCAATGCCAAACCAATCAGTTGAAGACGATTCCAGCATCTGAATTCCCACACTACTTGAATAGAGAACAAAACCATCTTCAGCGTTGTGTGAAGGCTACAAGGCAACTAAGATATCTACTTTAAAGGAGACAGTGTAGAATTGTGCTTTCAGTTGGATTAAAATATTCTATAAACTTAGTATAGTTCGCATCAGTTTCGTAGCAGCAATTGTTTTCCGGGGCAGCACTGCTAGGCCCACGCCCAATGAATGGGAATGGGTATTCGCACTATTTTCAATACTCGAAATCGTTGTCCCTCATTTTCAAAACGTATTAGAAAAATCCAGTTCACGAAAAGCATTGCTGCCGACCACCAAGTGATTCTAAAAACTTCAAACTCATGAAGAAGACGCATCAGATGTTCGTCTGCATTCTCTCAAAAAGCAAGTTAGCAGTGCTGCCAGATCCAAAGCTGCGCCACCAGACTCATAACTTTATTTACACACCTATCACATTTTCAGACACGAATAATTACCAGTTTTTACACTCAGTCACTTTATCCTATCTGAAATATCTTAAAACGACCTTATCAGATCATTGATACATACCTCAACTGTCCAACAGAATATTTCCCTTTGCTGTGCCTCATTTTGTCAAACATCTGCAAAGAGTCCCCGCCAAGAGAATCATCAGTTTTTATCTTATCTCCTGGACAATCATTATTCGTGATACACTCGGAGACTGCCTTTCCAAAAACAACCGTTTCCAGGAGAGAATTTGCTCCAAGTCTGTTGGCACCGTGAACTGAGACACATGCGCATTCTCCGCAAGCGTACAACCCTTTGACCACTTGATCCTTTCCAGGACCTACTTGAGTAACTACTTGACCTTTATAATTAGTCGGAATTCCACCCATGGTATAATGAACGGTTGGTATCACCGGAATTGGTTCTCGAAGAATATCCACACCCGCAAAGGTATACGCCGATTCTTTGATACCAGGCAGTTGTTTTAAGATTGTTTCTTTTGGAATATGATGCAACTGTAAATTAATGTATTCCTTATTAGGGCCACAACCGCGCCCTTCCATGATCTCAATGGTAAGTGCTCTTGATACTACATCTCTGGATGCTAAATCTTTAGCTTTAGGAGCATGACGTTCCATGAATCTTTCTCCATTTGAGTTAACAAAGAAACCACCTTCTCCTCTAGCCCCTTCAGTAATTAAAACTCCAGCTCCGTAAATACCAGTCGGATGGAACTGAATAAACTCCAAATCCTGTAACGGAAGACCAGCTCTGGTCACCATTGCAGTTCCGTCACCTGTGGAAGTGTGAGCTGCTGTACAAGAGAAGTATGCTCGTTCATAGCCTCCAGTTGCAATAATTGTATTTTTTGCCCAAAACTTATGCATAGTACCATCTTCTAGACACCTAAAAATGTCTATTCTTTAAGAAATAAGCGAATTTCCATAATATGCTAAATAAATATAAAACAGAGACACATCGCGGATAGAGTGAAAAGTCGCATAAGTAAAAAGTCAGAAAATTTCCTATAGATGACCGTGCGATCGCAAAGATGATCGAAATATGGAGATGAAAGACGCTCCATGAATTTCATGCCGGTGTGATATCTAGATTTGTTTTACAGCCTGCGAAAGCAGAGAATTTTGACATTTTGCTATCGTGGAAAAAAGCGATTTTTTTTACCGAAGAAACGACCCACCACAAGTACTCTTGTTCTGTACTCAGAACGTCATGTCGAGGTCACGTCTGAGGAAATGGTCAACAAAATCCAGAAAGAGAAGACTTTCCATCGGCCCGAAAGATTATGCTCACTGTTTTCTGTGATTCGTAAATCATTATTTTCATTGACTATTTGGAAAAGAGAAAGACGATCACACAGGAGAGTATGATGCTGCATAATTAATAAAATTTCACGAAGAAAAAAAAGTAAAGTTGTAGGGTTTAGAGGCGCATCAGCAACTGAGAACGCTGTTTAACGACTGGACCTACAGCTTAAAGTGAGTTCCGAACCACGGTCATCGGTTATCGAAAACCCCGTCAGCAACCCCTCTCGATTCACGAAGAGTTGTTAAAAAACATACTCATTTGTGAAAGAAAAAAAGCTGTTTCACCACGAGAATGCACCACATTTATTTGGCTACCGTGGTAACCGTGAAATTGGTCAATGCAATTGCGTTATGAATTTATGCCGCATCCATCCTATTCTCCGGATTTTGCTCCTTCAGACTTGTTTCTGCCTGGCTAAAAAGCAATGTACATCATATGAATGGATTGTCGAAACAGGCAATTATTTTTCATATTTCGATAATTCATCCTTTTTGGAAGGCCTAAAAAAGTTGTAAAATCATTAGACGCACTGCATCGAGCTAAAAGCAGTCTATGTTAAATAAATTTAAAAGAAAAATAAATTTATTTTTGATAAAATATTTCATTTAAAAAGTTGCTGATTTTTCACTCTACCCTCTATATATATATATATATATATATATATATATATATATATATATATATATATATATATATATATATATACAAATATATATATATATATATATATATATATATTTGTCCCAAAAACATGTATACACACTTTAATTGGTTCTAAACTCAGTATATATTTTCATACAGTTTACTTTAAGATTTCAAAAAAAAAGGAACAGCCTTTATTTTGACAAACGCCAGTTTATAAACTACCCACCGTCGTGGTCCAGGCATTGATGATAACGATAAGAAATTGAATCGCAAACATCGAGAATCATTTCCATTGGTACTTGTCCGCATTCTCTTTCAATCGCTACTCTTAATTTATTGACTGTTACCGGTTTTGTCTTATAAACATTGTCTTTAATGTATCCCTATAAAAATAAGTCGAGCGGCGTAAGGTTAGGCGAACGTGCGGGGTATTCAACCCAACTTCTTCGTCCAATTCATCTGTTCGGTAGTCTCGTCAAGATAAGCCCTTACGTCATGATGATAATATGGGGGTACACCATTTTGTTGAAAATAAAAGTTATCACCCTCAAAAGTTTCCCAAATGCCTGGGATCACTGCTTCCTGTAGCAAATTAAGGTAAACAGTATACATTATTTTGGGACACCCTGTATATCTTGAATGCAATGTAATACTAACTAACCAGGCTAAAACACCTTTGCATTCATTTTCAACCATAAGTAGATCCAATACGAAAAACTCAATAAAAAATTGAACATTATGTCGACATGCTTGTCCGTACAAGGTATGCAACATGTAATGCCCTGTCGAATCAGCAGCAGCGCAGGTTCTATGAGCTTGGCCTCCTTCACCAAATTTCAACGTCTGTCCACCAAATGCTCTCTGATATATACGACCGTCCTTCATTCGAGAAAATGGCATTCCCCAGTTTTCCAGCTCTTGAATGCAAAGTGGTGCATGCTTGGTCATGTAATGAATAGCGTTTTGATCGCCGATCCAATCTGAACCTATGCCAAGAAATATGAATATGTACGTATATTTATACAGTGCCCGTCTAAAGTCTCTTCTTCTCTTTAACTTTTGAACTGAAAGGTGTTAAACAACGAAAGTTGTTAATGAAAGTTGAATACATAAGTTAAAGCGTAAAAAATGTTTATATCACTATCTACAGTTAATAGATGGTGATATAATTGTCAACGATAGCGTTATGGTGCCATTTTGATAATTATTTTTCAATGACAACAGTGCACAATATTAGCATGTCATCAACATTTTTAAAAAGGTTCTCCCTGTAAAACAAATATTTTATATCAGTCAGTCAAAATGGGTATATTCGAAGGTATTTTGAGCTTATATTTAGAAATATAATAGTAATTTAATGGAAAACAATAAGTTTTATTAAAAACGAACAAAATTATGAAAGTAAAATGTAATGCCAGATGTAGATCAAAAATATTCTGAAAACATTAAAATAAATGCTCAAAATGGGCACCTCCTTCTTGCGGACAGTACAACGTCCTATTATAAAACTCTTCTCTTATCCGTTCAAATGTTCCGCAGAGATTAACCTACATTGTTCCGTAATTCTCTGCTTCAAAACCTCTGTTATCGGGTTGCGTAGTGTATACCTTATATTTTAAGTAGCCCTATAAAAATAAATCAAAGCGTGTTAGATCTAAAGATCGAGCAGGCCCCTCTATAGTACCCCGTCGTCCAGTTCGATCTATTGGAAAACTGTTCATTCAGATAAACTCTTACTGCACTATAATAATGTGGAGGAGCACGATCCTGTTGAAAAGGGACTTCCAGGTCTCGAAATTGTGTATGGTTCTCTCTAAAGAAATGAGGATTCGAGTCACTCCAGTAGCTTACATTCTTAGCTTACTTACTTAGCTTAGCTTACATTCTTACCAATGTGAATACATTGCCATTCAGATAAAAGAAGGATTCATCGCTAAAACAAATTGTCTTTAAATATTCAGATTCTTGGGCTATTCGCTATTCTTCGAGATATCACTTCACAAAACTCAAGTCTGCGATCAGGATCATCTTCTGTAGTAGGGGTGAAATTTTTGTTTTTTTTTAACCCTTTGCACAGTTTTTGCAGATACTCCTCTCCACAGACAACTGCACTTTGAGACGTAGATTATGTAGGATTCACGACTGTTTCAGCAACAATATCTATTTATTGGTTGTCTGAAATTCTTGGGTGACGAGTTCTTTTTATCTGATGAATACTACCCGTTGCCTGAAACTTCTGCATTAGCTGTCGCAAGTACGCTCTAGAGGCAGGGCGAACGGCATATCTCTCGTTGAAGATACTTTCACCTGCATGTAGATTTCTTCCCTCGTCGCCAATAATTAAAATCGCATTAACTTTTTCGTCTAAAGTATGTGCCATTTTACTCGAACGTGGCAAAACTAAAGCAATTTTTTAAATTTAAATACAAAATAAATTCGAATATACAAAAACGGTGTGCGACTTTTATCAGAAAACACTAATATTTATCTTTTACAGGGAGACCGTGTTTAAAGTTTGATGACATGTTAATATTAAATTTGATTCTTTTTTTCAAATATCAAATAACAGATGTCAAAATAAAAACTACTTTTGAATAGATATTTGAAACATCTTTGAAATGAGGTATCACTAGCGCACTGTTGCCATTTAAAAATAAATATCCAAATGGCGCCGCAACGCCATCTTTGACAATTATATCATTGCCTATTAACTAAAACATCTTTTACGCTTTAATTTATGTATGCCAACTTTCGTTGCTTTATGTTTTTCAGTTCAAAAGTTAACGGGAGAAAGGGACAATGAGGGACTTTAGACGGGCACTGTATATATGTATATATATAGATTGAGATTCAAAAAAATTACAAACACTGAATTATTAGCGTTTTTGCAACTTGCTTTTCGATAGCTTCAGTAATTCAAATTAGTTGTTTTATAATATTTCTTAATGAAAATTACTATAGTGCCAAATCAATCTCTTCTACGGAAAATCTCTATGAAAAATTATCCTGATACTGCTAAATACTCAAACTGAATATAAATTGAACACTAAAATTTCAAATTGTTCAATCTAGAGAACCTTGCAGAACTATACATTTTTAAATCAAGTATTCTATATATGATATGCTTGGTATTGTGAATAATAGAAAGTACATTTTTAATGGTGGGTTGCCCTTTCGACTAAATGATACATTCTGCTATTCATCTGGACATACTTTTAATTACTTAGTTTATGTACTTCTAAAGGACTTCATCCTATATAACTTGTAGGGTATCATCCAACTAATAAATATGCATTGGAAGGTTAGGAAGCATACTAACTCTTCGACAATTCTAGATAACACGTTGCATTAATTCGGGGAGTGTTTCCCTATGCACCTTATTCATCATATCTAGTTCCATCCAACTGATGCCAATTTCGGTTGTTATAATGTCATGTAGTTCCGAAGAGCATTAAAGCAGTCTACAAGTTCCGAAGAAACAATGATTAATGTATTCAGTGGAACTCTTTCGCATGATATTAATCAGTTAACAAAAAATGTAGAAAATTTATGGAAAATAATGAAGATTATATCATTTATTAAAATATGTGTGTTTCCTTATAATCACATTCTAAATTTTCTAAAAAAATAATAGACAAGCTTTACATATGTATGTCCAATAATAATGTTATTACTTGATATAAAGGATATGTGATATTTAAAGATTCATATCAGATGGCATTATATTATGGGATCGCTTTCCAATTGTTGAAGAAAATCTTTAGATCCTTTATATTTGTAGTCAGACCATCTTTGAAATACCTTGCTTGATCTCTGATGTTTTCTTTTATCTTCAATAAATTCAACATCAAATACAGTAAGGGAAAATTATTTGAAAAAAACGATGTTATTCAAATTTCTTTCCTTTAAGTACATTAACGTTTGTAACGTTGTAACATTTTATCAATACAAACTACAAATGATTTTTAATAAATCTATACCATAATTGGTATAGTTTCCATACAGACACATCCAGTTCTTTCAAATTGCTCTTTCAGTTGTATAAACGCTAATGTATCAGGATGACGTTCGACATTATAGAATCTTTGCGCATACATTTTACTTGTTAAAAAAGAGTTTTGATCACTTGTGCCCAAAACGTAGATCATGTTTATCAATTCCTCTCTAGAAAAATTAATTTTCGTTCTATTTTATGTTTTAATAAAGACCGTTGACAGTTCACAAAGTCCAAATATTGAATCGTTTGATTTATTTGTTTCTACGCCATGCTTGTCTAGGGTACCTAGGCCATCTGCGTGCTTTAAGTTGTAATTGGATATTCACATTTCTTTTCGTCAGTAAAAATAATAGATCATACAAACATTTTTCCTGTTTAATTATGAAAGAATTGCCCTCTTTTTTTCTGTATCATATAAACACTGTTTAAATGCTATACTAGAACAATATTTGCCATTTGAATTGAATTTATTACTAAAACATCTAAGGTGAATCCATTAAGAACGAAATATTACAAACAAAAATGTAAAAATCTCGGAAATTATGACAGAGAGGTATATGACATGTTTAAGAAGAATAAAAGTATTTTGTCCTAGGAATATTGCAAAATAAAAAATATTAGACATCCTATTAAAAAAATGAGATATGATGTTTTGATTTTTTTTTCATTTATCTCAGTTATCCTGGACATCCTGTATAACACCCTGTGTAAAAGTTAAGCCACAGTTTCACTAATATCCTTACCAAAAATGATAATCCTATATCAAAAAATAAATGAGATATGACACTGCAAAATAGAGTCTCCAACTCCGATATTTTTTACAAAATGGCAGATGTCGATAAAACCATTGGGTTTAGGTATAGGACATGTTTTATGAAATATGTTTCGAATCAATAGTAGAATACAAAAATGGATGAACATATAGGGTGGTATATTCGAAAAGAAAAAACAAACAATAAATATAGGAACTTATTTGGATGTTACTTTTACAAATACTCCCCCCCTAAATTTTTATTTGATTAACGATGATTTATTAAACTTTATATTCTGTTTGAATTTCGGTATACTTTTGTTGACAACTAGTTATAGTTTGTATCTATATAACGCAAAAAAATTTGGTGTAAAAAATAAAGGAAATTTTGAACATCGGTTTGTACAAATATTTTTTGCCTTCAATGTACATCTTTAGGAACGCCGTTGACCTTGATAAGGTGGACATCCTAATCAACTAAAAGGCGCCTTTCTGATTAATGACTCGGCAGTTTCGCAACTGTTCCTTTTCAACGAATCTCGCTCTTCAACATGTGGTGTAATCACTCAATGCAGCATATAGGTTTATTGAATTATCTTTTTTGGAGTTTAACTAAAGATTTAATGGGTAACTTTAATATAAGCAAGGTCATTACTACAGAAAATTCGGTATTTAAAATTCCACATGGTCATCCTGTTTCACTATTAAAATTTGAATCTCAAAACACAGTGACCCTCGTTTTTAAACTGTAAAAAATTCAGTTTGTAGTAATAAACATATGAGTATACTATGTTCAAAAATCTTTCAGAAATTCCATTTTAAATTACCTCAAAACATTTTGATATAGTTTTTTGGTAATTGTTAGAAAAAAATTATACTTCAATAATTATACTTCATCTGGAAATTTTTAAGATTAAAAAAATATTAGCGTTAACTATAAGCCTTTGTTTTCGGAATACATTTTCATGTACTCATGGGCTATGGTAATGTATTTTGGTTATAACTAAGTCACAAGTAAGACTTTACGATGAAAAATTTTAAAAAGTGCAAATCTCCTGAGGACGACTTATACTGTGGTTGACTTTTTACTCAGACTCTTTTGACTCTTTTACTTTAACTGATGATAGATTACTAAACAGTGATGGAGATTACTGAACGTACTAGAATATGAATTGGATCTTGCCAACTGATTCTGAGAGACAATTTAAGCATATAACATGTTGCAAATTATTCATTTCAAACAATAGATTTTTTTTGCGAAAACAAAAGCGCTCAGCATTCTGGTCCCTTAAGAAATGCTTTCTTCAGCGGAAAAATTACACAAATTCATTCTTGTTGGTATTAATATATGGGTCTATAAGAATGACATAAATTAAATTAATTCAAATAGTGAATTATAAATCTATTTAAATATTATACGTCGCTTGCATGAAATGGTCCTTCACAAATGAGTGGAATCTTGAGATAACAATTTATAAATTGTGCGCTACGATAATGCACCATTTGGCATTGCAGGAAAGCTATTCTATAAGCTCCATTCACCTGATATGGTTCCATTTGATGTTTTATGTATCAGGTTGTCCGGAAAGTTCATATGGATTTTCCATTAGTTGCTATTGTAAAGCTTGTAAACAAAGATCTATGTTGGATTAGTATTGGTTGGATTATTCATATGTTTATCTATATTTACTGTGTTTGATTACATTAGTCGACAAAATTTAAACTTTTTTTATCACATGAAAATTTAGATAGTACTATGACCACCTAATAATAATATATTAATAAAAAAAATGAACTCGTCAGGTTTTTTTGTGACACTCAAATATATATTATGATAAAAAAAGGTACGAAAATACACTTACACTTATATAATTATCCACTTATACACAATACTTATGAATTTCACGAGTACTTAGCTTCCGGTCCCTTTTCAATCCCCAGCAGTAATCAGCTAATATGCCAGGACTCCATTTCTCTTGATATCGCAGCTCTATAAGGAAAATATCCTGGTGAAATCTCTCGCCGTGTTCGTTACTCGCAGCACCCAGGATATGTATATTCAAGGACATATCGCATCCCAAAGCTCTGTATGAGATCAAAAGTTCATTAATTAAATCGTTGGAACTATTAAAATAATGTTCAGCTCTACAGGCCTAATGGCCCTTGGCTTCGAGTTCTTTCACTCTGCTTTTCCATCTTTTTCGGTCCAAAGCATCATCCAATCCCTGACTCCTACTTTCCTAAAATGATTCATCACCTCTCCAGCCATTGCTTTCTCGGTCGCTCTCTTCTTCTCTTTCCCCCTTCACCTCTCATTGGTATTATTTTAACCAATTGTCGCCGGGCATCTTCGCTATGTGCCATAGCCATTTAGCCATCTGCGCTCTCACCACCTGAACAATGATTGGTTTTTTGTACAGTTCTTCTATTTCTCTATTTGTTCTTCTTCTAAACTCATTCTCAATTTTAATTCCTCCGGAAATCTTCCTAAATATTTTACCCGTTAATTTAAATCTCTAAAGCTCAGGTACTTGATTTATAAGTTGGGTCGCATTTTGTCTATCGTCTTGACTAGCAGCAGCTTCTTGAGTTTTAATGGAATTTGAGGTGTTGCAGAGGCTATTCAGCACTATGTGGGATTGGTGTTGTTGCAAATAACAGGTTTGTCACTTACGTGATCTACAAATGGCATATATTTAGATCCCTAAGCCCAACCCAGCAGAAGTCTCACACATGTTACACAGCAGATATGTGGAACCCAGGATTTATCTTGATGGCGCACGTTAAAACCAAAGTAATCCAAATAATGTTTGGTTACAAATGGTGTGAAATTTTGACACTGAGAGGTAAAAGTTAATTCTCCACATACATAACAAAAATTATTCGGGTGATTTTCGCTACAATACTTTCGTGGCATATTTACAGTCTTAACGAATACCAGTACATTTAAATTTGTTAACTATGATAGCTATCTAACTTCAGAAATGATGTTATTCAAACATAAACATGCATATGGGTGAAACTGAAAATGTAGCTGTCACAAAAAATCTGCGAGTGACTGGAAAAACAAACAACATTGTTTTTGTAATGAGAGCAGATAAGTACAATTAAATATTGCAAAATTCGTGTGATAAAACAGTGTTTATCAGTGTTATTAATATGTTTATTTACATATTAATAATTCGTGTAACATTTATAATGTTTACGTTCAAATTCGCTTTGATTTGTCTTCAGTGAGTCAAGTTGATTCAGATAGAAAATGTCAGTAGATCACTTGCATTTACGCCACATTATGTTTTTTTTTATTTCCAAAAGGGCAAGATATCTGTCCAAATTAAAAAAAAAACAATATCTGGACCGTTTGCGGAGAGATTACTGTTAGGAAGACCACGGTGCAAAAGTGGTTTGGCCGGTTCAGAAGTGGATATTTTGACCTGAAAGACTGGCATCGCTCTGATCGTCCTTCAAATACTGATGCCGAAGAAATAAACGCGATAATAGCCGAGTCACGCACCTTGGTCCGCGAGATAGCAGATAAGTTTAATATTGGCAAATCGACCATTTTTGGCAATTTGAAGAAAGATGGGTACGTCTACCTATACGATGGGTGAGACACGAACTTAGTGAACGAAATCTGGTGGACTTGGGTGTACGAACATTGCTGAAAAAAAAATTGATACTTCATTTCTAAAGCGGATGGTAACTGGAGATGAAAAGTGGATTATATGCAACGAAAAAAATCATGTAGATTGCTGGTTAGCGATTTTAAGTACGGTGAAAGAGGGCCTTCATGCTAAGAAAGTTATGCATTATATTTGGTGGAGTTTGAGTTATTTGAGCTTTTTCTACACAACCACACCACCAATACTGATCTCTACTGTTCGCAAATCAAGAAAAACGGCCAAAATTAACAAAGAGAAAAGGCGTCATATTTCACGATGACAAAGCACGACTACACGTCTCAATAAGGACCAGGCAAAAATTGTTGAGCTTTAATTGGGATGTTTTGCCGCATACATCTTACCTCACCGGACATCGCATCCTCGGACTACCATCTATTCCGCTCGGGCCAAAATTGTTTAAATGGGAAATCTTTCAAAACGGAAGAAGAGGTGAAAAACAATCTGTTGACATTTTTTGGTAATAAAAATGCAAATTTTTGGCAAATAACCATTATGAACCTACAACTACGTTGGCAGACAAAAAGTTGTAAATAATAATGCTAATTACATAATAGACTAAATATTTATTTATATAAACTACTTGCATTTCTGTTTAAATATTCTTTTAAAACCCTATATTTGTTTAAAACCCTATAACATTTCCGGACAGCCCAATATTTTTAAATTTTATGTATTATAAAATTTCTAGATTTTTTTTGAACAAATTCTCTATCGTACTTTGAATAAATTTCCATATAGCTAATTAGTTACTACTTGAGTTTTTTTGTAATGAAAATAATTATTTTGTAACCTTTAACTGTATCGTAATGATGCCACACCCAATAATCATCTTCGTAATTGCTCAGAGCCGCATTAACGCCTCCTTGAGCGGCTACGGTATGCGATCTGGTGGGAAACAGTTTGGTTAAACAAGCCGTTTTGAAACCGTTCATGACTAGGCCCGATGAGGCCCTTAAACCTGCACCACCTGCGCCTACTACCACACAATCGTATTCGTGATTTACTACCGCATATTTCTGGGATATCTTAAACAACAAAAATATATGATTAATGCTGATATGTATATTGTTGCGTTGGCAAACTTTATAATAAGATTTTGTTAACAATCGTTGCTTAGATCAGTGTTCATTATTTTTGTAAAAATACAAGATAAGCTATAAGCAAGCAATCGATTTAGATTGATTGCCACTTTAATGACCTTCTAAAATAATACGAAGTTTTCTGAAGCTTTACAATCTTAAGAGAATTACCCTGAATTCCAAATCACTTGTTTTTAATCTCTCCACGCACGTTTCGCTAACGATGTTAGCATCATCAGGAAACGATTAAATCTAGTTCTAAAGCTAAACTAAGATCCGGGGCAAAATGATAGGACACCTCTGCTTTTTCGCGATTTTTAAATTTTTTATTCCATATTATTCATGCCTTTTTGTATTTAGTAACTTCATTTCTTACGGAAATATGCATTTGATGTATTGCTCAGCGGCGGTTCGTGGGGGAAAAAACAGGTGGGGCACGTATAATCAAATTTTGGAATACACCTAACACCAAAATTCCTTTTGGAATACACCTAATCTTACAATGTAGAAATACGAGTGTAACTTTCTAAACTTACATAGGACCATGACCATTAAATTTCTTTGTAGTTGAAGTCCATCCTCCTACATTTCTGAGCAGCAAAGTGGTCGATGACTTGATCAATAAAATTTATAATTGAATTGAAGTTTTTTTTCAATAGATAGCATTGCTAACGCGCATTGCCGTTCCTGGCCCACAGTATTTCTTAGAAATGTTTTCATTCGTTTGAGGGTAGAGAAACATCTTTCGCTTTCCACAGTCGTCATAGGGACGGTGCACAAAACAATCAGCAATTCCACAGATGTTGATGATGACTACATGTTGATAGTAAATTGTTTTGGATAAACATTTGTAACAGGGGCACAGCCCCACTGTGCTAAATAAAATCGTCCCGTGCGTACATTATCGAGAGCTCATTTTTTTAATTTTAAGTAATTTACCTTTGCAAACTGGTTACACACAAATTTAATGTCTTCATTTAGTAAAACGACTCGATATTCACCAAATTTTTCAGTTTCAAATAAATTTGCAACAGTTAGGTATACATCGAAACTAAAACGTTCATGAACCTGTATGATTAAGGTATCGCAGATTTCCTTGCATATTCTGACATTCAGTCAGTAGATTTCCGTTTCTTTCTGCGATTCTTTATGATCGTTGTAGATTCTTCACCAGTGAAGTTACCAAATTCTTGATTAATTTGTATTTCTATATAGTCTCTAATATTTTGAATGACTGTTGAAAATGTTACCAAATTCTTCTTAACTTTAAGTGCATCTAGTTGCCTGCTTTGCAGTTGATCAAAGAGAATGTCGCAATGAGGCATTATTTCATTGAAGAAAAACAACCAACATTTAAAATTATCATCCACCAAATAATTTTTTAACCCCTGAGCTTGATTAATAGAATTTTTATACCACTTTGTAAATGTAAACAGTATTCACACATTTAGACGTAAAGTTCCATCTGGTAAGGGCCGCACGGGTTCACGACGCTGTCCAGAACAGTTTTCCTTTTAGATAACCGAGAAAAGAAAGCGGGAAATGCAGACAGATTTACAAAAAACACCTTTACACCGTTTTCTCTTGTACAACACCTTTCAATTATTAGATTTAATTGGTAATTTTTTATGACAATTCGGTCCTCAAATGTTAATATGACATTATTTCTATTCATATATTGCACTGAATTCTTCTTCACTATTGTAATCGTTCAAAACATGAACTTTGCAACCACTCAAAAAGTCGAAAAGCGCGATGGCAAAAACACCTGACTATTGAGAATGGGGCAGCGCCCAAGATGTGACATTATAAATGCTTTTAATTTCCGGATTACTAGCAAAGCGATGCATTGCTGTCTTTGTTTTTCGCAAGCGATAATAGAGAAAACAGTAGCGGCACAAACTTGTTTGTGCCCAATGCACGTGTTCTTTAATCAGTGTGCTTCGGCAACCCACGACCTATTTCGTTACTGCGAATGACATTATGAATGTTAGACTATAGAAGTCGCAAGAAGCGTTATTATAGACAGAACAGAGAATAAATTAATATAAAATCTGAAATAATTTTTTCACTTCATTTTTTATTTTTTTTAGATAGGGTACGTGCACTCGTGCCCTTATTACCAACCGCCACTGGAATTGATATGAGGAGTGTGACATCTGATATGCGTGCAAATAATAATTTTAAGGTGGGCTAAAAATCATTTTATAATTACAAATTAATAACCAGTGAACTCTAAAGCAACAATTATAAAATTAAAGCCTTTCTCTAAAGCTACAATTATTCTATTGGGAAGAGTATCGTAAAGGCGTTTGATGTTATTTTGCTCATTCTTCCTCAATTGCTTTTTTAATTCTTTTTGAGTTTGAAATTGCATCGGGCCTTTGTACACTACTGTGGTTAAGTCTGCTCAAACATTTTCGATGATGTTTTGAGCTGGCTAGTCTAAAAGCGGATAGTCTTCCGTTGAAAATAATCTTTAACATCTCGAGCCATATGTCCAGAAGCGTTGTTTTGCTGAAATATAAAATTATCGTTTGGCGTTGTTTTCAAATATTTAATTAATTGTGTATGAATCATTTTTATGTAGCTCGGATTGTTCATTCGGCAAGAAATGAAAATGATGTGAGTCTTTTTTTCATGCCTACTCAAACCATGGCGCTACCACTTTTGTCGCTGTGAGAAATATTTTTCTTCCTTTTTCGAGTCATGGAAATGGCCGTCCGGCCCGTCCAAATGAAATTTCCTTTCGTCAGAAAACATTATTCGTTCCCATTCTTTGTCTCAACGAACATGGTTGCGAGCGAACTGCTTCCAATATTCTTTATGATCATCGGTGTTGTCTTCATTTTCTTCCACTGAATATGTAAAGTTAATTAAAGGACTCTTCTAACGATTTTAATGTTAGTAATCACACCTGTTTTATGCGCAACCTGACGAGATGTGAATGTGCTATCAGGAGCGGCACGATTTTGTACGTCTATCAATACAATAGGCCTTTTAGTAACCGTTTTCTTTGTACCCTTCAGGATCTTTAATCAAATTAGCAATTACGTGTCAATTCCTACCTGTATATCGAATAATTTCCGAAATCGGCATTCTTCGCTTGTGCATTTGCAAAATTGTTTTTTTTTTCTCACAAGGCATTAAATATTTTGAACGTTCCATGACAGATTTATTTTCACTTCGATACATAAAAGAGAACTGAATTAAAGTTGTGGGCTGAATAAAGATAAACAACGATAGGTCAGAAAGATAGTGTCCTATCTTTTTGTCACTTTTTGTAATCCTGTGACTTGGAGGTAGAAATGCAGCGTCGCTTATGCGGATCAAGAATAATAATATTAATATAATATTGACGAATAATGTAAAAATACGCCAAACATGGGGTATCCTCTCTTTTAGTCCTGGACCTTATGTTCTAGTTATATGACAACCATACCGGTAACATATCGGTCAATAAGTCCCCGGTCTGACATATATATGGCGTCAGTTACCAAATATCCTTGCCAATGGTCAACATTTCATTACAATCCGTCTACTAGTTTCTGAGTTGTTGTGCTTTAAGTGGCGCTATTTTTGCTATTTTTAAAACAATAAAAAAAAAGAATTACGTATGTTGATTAAGCATTGCTTTTTGATGAAGAAAAATACCGTTAAAGCAAGACAATGGCTTGATAAACATTAACTGGACTCTGTTCCAGGAAAATCAACCATAATTGATTCGTATGCTGGATTCCAACGTGGCCGTACAAGCACCGATGCTTGTGAATCCAAATTAGGGGGTTACACCAGACAACATCAGAAAAATTCACAAAATTATTTCGCAAAACCGTAAAACTAATCTGCAGGAGATTGTTGATATCATGCAGGTATCAAATGGAAGTGTTTACACCATTTTACATGAACATTTGGGAATGCGTAAATTGCTATCGAAATGGGTACCGCGTTTGATCACAGCGGACCAAAAATAACAACTTATTGATGATTCTGAGCAATGTTTGGAGCTGTTTAGGCGAAATGAAAATGATTTCATGCGGCACAATAGATGAAACATGGATCTCTATACTCCGGAGTCAAATCGGCAAACAGCCGATTAGATAGCAGCCGGTGAAAGCCGTCCAGAGCGAGCGAAAACGCAACCATCGGCAGACAAGGTTATGGCCTCTGTATTTTGGTACGAGCATAGAATATTGTTCATTGATTATCTCGAAAAAGGTTCCATAGTGAATATTACATAACGCTATCGGTGCGTTTGAAGGACGAAGTGGCAAGAAGTGAACAAAAAATGCTGTTTCACCAAGACAATGCACCGTATCACAAATCATTGGCAACGCTAGCTAAATTGCACGAATTTCATTTCAAACTGCTCCCTGATCCACCGTATTCTCCAGGTCTGCCCGCCAGCGACTACTCCGGGTCTCAGACCTCAAAAAAATGCTCGCTGGAAAGAAATCTCGCTCCAATGAAGAGGTAATTGCCGAAACTGAAGGATATTTTGAAGTCAAAGAGAAATCGTTCATAGAAAAGGTGTAGAAATATTAGAAAAACGTTGCAATGATTGTATTGCTTTTCAAGAATATATTGATGAATAAAGTCGAAATTTTCAAAAAAAGTGTGTTTTATTTGTCAGACTGGGGACTTATTGACCGATGTGTTAAAACATATAAATAAACATATTAATAGAACAGTTTAGTTTTAGAATTAAATTGAATCGTCTCCTGATAGTAATCTGAAACGTGCGTCGAGAAATTCAGAACAAATAATTTAGTATTTAGTGTCATAAATCTCTTTGAGTCTAATGTTTCACACTGAAGGTTCTAACAGAAAAATTCATGCCTTTATCATGAAATATCTCATTAATATGTTGTAATTATCGCTCGTGATAACAATATATAAATGAAGCTATATTAAAGGTGAATGGCCTTTTTTAAATATGCTAAAGAAATGTTATTGTTCTTGAATATCTGTATCATAGCATGACTCAAAAATGGAACACCACCTTACGGATGTGTAGATTTAACACTACGAGGCAATCTATCAAACAGCTCAAGACAAAATAGATGAACAATATATTCAAAGTAAAACATTTTATTGATGAATTTGCATGTAGATTATCTTCATTGCACTCTATGCCATCAACAAATCGTACAAAGTATTCACTGGCAGAAAAATGTATCCGGCAATTTTATCTAACTCTAACAAGAGTCAACATTAGTAATAGTCTTGCATTGTTAACCGACACTGTCTGATTTGATGGACGAAGTCGACTGTAAATGTATCATCGTTATGACATTTCGGTAATTTTTAATTAACCACCAGAAAATTTGAAAATTTGTATTATTTGTATTGTATATATATATATATATATATATATATATATATATATATATATATATATATATATATATATATATATATATATATATATATATATATAATATAATAAACAGGTTCTTAGGAAGATCCTCGGGTTGAAATTAGTTTCGAATAGTATCACAACGCCAAGATTGACAACAAACCAATTTGTTTATATAGGCCTTTTCATGAGCTGGTGGGCGCAAGCGCAACCGCCATGTTGAAAAAGTGTCAATACAAAAGTTTCGTACTGTTTCGTGCAATAACGACTAGAAACACTGTATTATCTCCGATATCAAATGGTTCATAGAAAAAATTATTGATATAGAAAATTATAGTCAAAATTATATCATTATAGTTCATTAAAAAAAATATATAGTTGTGAACAATTAAGAAGATGGTTGAAATGTCATGGACGTCCGCAAAAACGAAATAAAAGAGAGCTATTTGAGAGGCATATGCATTGTTATTCTATTATAAAGAAGTTAATTTAAATAGAAATAGAATTATTAATTATTTCAAAAATAAGTTCTTAGGATTTACTGAAACATTTTGATAAAATATTTAAGTCATTCACAAGTATTATTGATAAAATAAATCAATTAAAGACTTGATGTCAGACACATTTTATAGTAATTAATTATATATGATCTGACATATTGATGTCTTTAAAAATATTAGAATAATGTTGTATAATGCTTGATAATAAATTAAAAATCAAAAAAAAAACTAAAGGGTAAAAATGCTATCAGAAACAATGTACCGGTTAATCCAATTGTTGACAAAGGACAATGGCTCGGTATTCAGAGCAAGGAAAATGAAAATAAAACATTTCTAAAACAATCGATTATCCTCGTCTTTGGCAACCATTCTCGAATGTGCCGAAAAATTTTAACTACGAATCAATTTATCATTATTTAGTAACATCATGTATAGATGAAAGTAAATATACTAGTGATATCGAAAACTATCTGATTATTAAATACTGTGAAAAAAGGTTATAGTACATCTAATCCATTAAAACGAACGAAATTATACGTAGAGAGCGGCCACATGTTTGTTGTTTTTAATGGTATTACTGCTTATAAAATATCATGTTTAAGCTTCGTTTAAAGTAAAAGAAATCCACAATGTAGCAGTTATGATTCACTCACAAATGCCCGAGCAGTTCACGGCACTTGTGACTGCAAATTTACCTTCCACAAGCAAAAAAAAGAGCCCCATATAGCTGATGAACAACAAAATAAATATCACCAAACGAAAATCTTATGATTATTCAAAAAATAAATAATTTAATATCTGACTTATAATTAATTAGTGCGAATAAGTTTCCTTGTATGTGGGAACATTTATTACATTCGCAATATGACGATTATGATCTTGATAAACCAAGAAAACGCCAGTTAAAAACTTTAGTTTACAGGCTGACTACTTCGATGACTGATGGAAGAAAAGGACCTATAGACATAACGTCGGGAATGCAAGGCAATAATTATCAAGGGTGATAATTTAGAAAATTATTAATTACAGCCTCTAAAGTGATAGCCTCTAAACAATTTGTGACAGAGAAAACTAATGGCCAAATATTTAATATAGTCAATTCACATTTATGGAGTGGTAAAATAATTACGAATGAGGCTATGCAATATGGCTAAACGAATGAAGAAACTGCACGTCAGAAATATCTTCTTACGGTACTGAAGAAAAGGTTTCAGAAAGTTTATAAAATAGGATTTAATCTTTCTGCTTAATAGGACTTTTCTCAACTAGACCAATTTATATTTTATTAATCGTTCGCTTTTTGAAAATTAAAATATTAATTATTTATTTTTATATTTTATATTCGAGTACTATAACGCGTTTGTTTGCGAAAAACAATAGGAAAAAGGTAGTTGACACTGACGCATGCGCAATAAATATTATTTCGATGAAAAGGCCTATAGGCTCTACTTACAGATCAAGAAAATAATATTCCACTGGTAGATTGACTACGTTTTGTGGATTTGTAGTTGATCCACAACCATTCAAGGGTGTAGAAGAGAATCTGTTAATGTACAGATCAATACTTAGAATTTGTAGGATAAGGATGTTCACATAAGGTACATTTAGAAGATAGTTCTTAAGGCTTTCGACATTATTCACTGTATGTGATCATAACATTATCAAAATCCGCCATTAAACTCATCCCTCATAAATGTATCACTAAACACCAAATCTTTTTCTTAAACTTTTCGACACCCGTTACCCTACAAGGGTAGTATCATTAAGAGAAGAGCTAACATTCACCGTATCTAATGAAACATGTAAAAAACGAGACTATTTAATTCCGTCCTTTACAAAACAATTACAGCACTGCGTTTTTCTTTAAAGGATATGTTAAAGCGTTTAATTACTTAGTCACTATTGGGAAATCATGTCATAAAATGGTCTGAAACATAGCATAACGTTGAAGTTATTGAATAACGTAATATGTACAATATTTACACTTACATCTCCAGCTCCTTTTATACATCTAGAACTCAGACGTTGCATTGCAAAAAATCTCTGACTGCACTTAAGAACTTTATGAGCATTTCTCCAAATAGCATTTCCTACTGGAATCATTTTTATCAACTGACAATAACTGTCACTGTCAGTTTCGTATGTCATATAAATCATCGTTCAGAGAAATTTTTAAAATAAATCAGACTGGAATAGTTCCCATTTCGATCAATAAACGAGTTTGTAAGAATGTAATAAAACATAGTTTAGCAAGCAAATAATTTCCAATCAATTTTTATGGTGATCATTATTATGTACGTCTGAAACGTATCGATGATGAACCGACATACAGTTATCCAAAAAGTATACATACCCCCTTTGAAAATGGCATTTTCCAAAATTCTATTCATATATTTTGAAATAAACCTTAAACACGAAATAATCTACTTTGTAACAACACATATAATTAAGATATTAATTCTTTTATTTCTGTATTTCTGGACATAAAAATATAAACCTTATCTATAGGTGATCAAAAAAGTATACAAACGAGTAAAAAATGTGGGCTTGTTTTCCCATAGCCGACCATGTTGCAATTATTTTTGTGATCTGTATGAATTTACTGATTAGTTTGTTAAACTTGAAGAGATTTACCACTAAACACCAAAACGCTTTTTTGAGCTGCTCGACGCACGTTTCGCTAACCATGTTCTGATCAGATTAAATCATCTCCTGATGATGCTAACATGGTTAGCGAAACGTGCGTCGAGCAGTTCAAAAAAGCGTTTTGGTGTTTTGCGGTAAATCTCTTCAAGTTTAGTATTTCACACCAAAGGTTCCAACAGAAGAATTGATTAGTTTGTGCTTGACTTGAACAGAGTTATCTGGCATGTAATGAATTTAAAAATTAAAAATTAGTCTAAAAGTTACAGGAATTGCATATGAAATGGCTTTAAATGATTATCAAATTAAAACATGAAGGCCGATCACTTCGTGAAATAAGCATACTTGTGTCATGATCAAAATATGGTATGCAAATGGTAATCGAAACTATCGAAAGAATAATTCCCTAAAATGTAAGTTACCGACTGGACGACCTCCTCTGTTAAATAACCGAACAAAACGTGAAAATGTTAGATTAGTACGAACAAAATCGACAACAACTGCAAAAGAAATCGCCAAAACAGTTAACATACAACAGGAATTAATGCTCATCCAGAAACAATTAGAGTTGTTATTGGAACTTTCGGTGTGAAACACTAAACTCGAGGAGATTTACCACTAAACACCAAATCATTTTTTGAAAACTTCTCCACGCGCGGTTCGCTAACCATGTTAGCCTCATCAGGAGATGATTTAATCTAATTCTAAAAACTAAACTATGTTCTATTTATATGATAACCCTACCTAATGAAGCATGTAAAAATCATGAATCGTGAAGTTTACTGAGCCTTACATTAATAATTGAAAAAATTGACTGAACGGAATAGGTCCTTTATATCGCTTCATGATTTTCTTAGAAACAGTTACAAATAGAAACAATACATCTCTTTAACAAGATTATGTATGAAGCAAAATTGTTTGCAACTTAATAAGAGGTTTTACGAACAACAAGAAGGAAATGCAATGGGCAATCGACTGTCGCCGTTCTTAGCCAACTTATTCATGAGTAAATTTGAATCCGAGGCAAAGGATGAATTCAGTTACATTCTCAAGGTATGGTTAAGATGTGTGATGACGTTTCTGCAATTTTCAATTTAAAAAATGAAAACTTGGATGATTTTATAACTTAAATAGTAAATCCCAAAACACAGTATTTACGCATGAACTAGAAAACAACGATAGTTTATCATTTCTGGATGTTTTAGTCAGTAGAAACAATAAAAATATATTAGATTTTGATATTTTTAGAAAAAAACACCACCATTTTGAGATACATTCTTAATGATTCGAATCATAGTTTCCAAAATAAGATGGCTAGTTTAAATTTTATGGTAAATAGATTAATCAATTTTCCTTTAAACAAAGATAATTATACCAAAGAATTAAAATTAATTAGGGAGGTATCCAAAGTAAACGGTTATAATAAGAATAGTGTAGATAAATTCATTAGAAAACATAGTAGCTAGGCTAGACAAAATTTTGAAAAAATTGGTCATTAAGGTTGTGTACAAACCACATATTAAATTAAGTCTTGGGCAATCTAAAGAATAAAGTAGATGAAGATGAAAAGTCGGGGATTTACGAAATTAGTTGTCAAGATTGTGATCGAAGTTACATTGGGCAAACAAAAATATCCATATTAACGAGATTTAAAGAACTCATTGCCCATATTAGATATGGGAGAAATGAAAAATTTTGTGATGTCCAACATGCAATCAAACATGACCACAGTATAGATATTAGAAATTTAAGACTGGTAAAAAATGTAAAAAACTAAAAAAAAATGAAAGCATTCAAATAGAAAAATGTAAGAAAATCATGAACCGAGATAAAGGTCCTATTCTGTTCAGTCAACTTTTTCAATTATTAATGTAAGGCTCAGTAAACTTCACGATTCATGATTTTTACACGCTTCATCAGGTAGGGTTATCATATAATTATTTTAGAATTAGATTAATTCATTTCCTGATGGTTAGCGAAACGTGCGTCGAGTTTTTCAAAAAGTGATTTGGTGTTTAGTGGTAAATCTCTTCGGGTTTAAGTTAACCAAAGGACCGAAGAACTGAATTTGCAAAAGAATATTTAGAGAAAGATTACACGTTTTGGAACACTGTAGTTTTAGTGAGTGTTTGAGATTTTTACAGTTTTACTTTTAAAGTAGTGTTGGGGAATGTAACCTTCTTTCATTTGAAGAAAATTGTTGCTGAAAGTTATCGATTGTTTAAACTTGATGATGAACATGCTCTAACCAAAAAAAAAAACTTGTGAACAATGGTTTAAATGAAAGGTAACGCAAAATTGGATCGATACGAAAAAAGGCCAATGGACTTTTTTCCACGATATGCAGTTTGCATTTTAAATAACCCTTCTTACTCTGTAAAATACTAATTTCGAACTGGCCTTGTATTGGCAGACAGTCTTTCAAAGTAAGACTTTCTTTAATTCTTCTTCGACATCTTTTACACCTGACATGTCTTTATGCGCCTTGAAACTAAACTCAATAACATATTGAATCGAATGGTAAAAATATTCCATGGAAATGGTATAAACCAAAATGTTATTTGGCCAAATGGCATAAATGGCCAAATAACAATTGTAAGCTGAACAACACCTTAATAATTAGGTTCCAATCGAATGGTAATAATATTCTATGGCAATGGTAAATTATTAACAAATAAAAATTGTAAGCTCAACAACATCTTAATAATTAGGCTCCAATCGAATGGTAATAATATATCATGGCAATGATATAGTATTACCAGATAACAACTCTAACTTTCATATCTCGATTATTTGGCCTCTGTTAATCCTACTGAAGTGCTGAGTGTGAAGTGCTTCTTGTATTGTGGGTATGCTAAGTTATGGAACTAAGCACAAATAAATTAATATAATGTAAGTTTGAAACTAAATCACCAATAATGGAATATGGGATCAAAAATATAAACATTATTCATTCTTCCATCGGAACCTTTGATGTGAAACACTAAACTACAGAGTTTAGTGTTTCACATCAAAGGTCATTGATTAAAACATTTTATATCTTCTCATAATAAATGTTTAATAAAACAAAATGATTAATATTTTGTAACATACTGGATGTTCACATGTACCATAGCCATTTTTAGGATTATATATCTTGAAGAGAAATAATTTTAATGTTGACTACATATCTGAAACGTTCCATTCAACGATTACCGTGAATTTAAAACTTTTAAACTCGGAATTTGTAAACAGTTACAAATAACTATAGAATATCATAATAAAGTCATACCTAGATTTGAATATTCTCATATCATGTATTATATTTAATATTATTATTTCAGGCTTAGATGTGGGCAAGCACTAGTAAAAGAACAGTTTTATCCACTTAAATAGTAGTCTATAACGTTAACGGATTTTTTAAAAGTTGCTTCTGTTGACAGTTTTGGCTTCCAGCTATTTTACAGTAAATTATTCGTAACTGTTCAGATTTTGGTTTTTAAATTATTGTTTGGTCAAACTTATACACATTTTTTACTCGAATATGTTTTTTAAGTTGCTGGTTTTATCTTCCTGATTTTATCTGCTCTGAAAGCACTCGCTTTTGTTTCTCCATTATATCCTTTTTTACGGCAATGTGTTAACATCGTCTTATAATTTTCTTTTTTTGGTTCTTCTTTTTTTCTTCCAGGTTTTGCATCTAATATCGAACTGTTCTATGATCTACTATTTTTTTTTAAGAATCAGCCTAGTTGTGCTTCTGTTTTTCTTTCAAAATTCTTTCTGTACCGTGTTTGATTTTTTTTTATCCTTTTTCGATTTATTTTATATTTTTCTTTTTAACCTCATTTCCGTTGCGATCATATTTTATATTTAGCTATTTATCATTTATCCACGTTTCTGTGCTGAAAGTATAGGGTAATGACCTTTTTTTAAAACCTCTCTCTCATATCTTTTGATATCTCTTTTTTTGTAAGAAACTATTTTTTTATAGTATTAAATAATTTTGCAACTTTTGTCATTCTTTTTTTCTCCTTTCTTCTCCTTTCATTATCCATTGCAATTTTTCTATTTATTTTAAGGTGCGTCCTACCATATATCTCCTGTATTATCTGATAATCCTTGTATTACGTGTATTCATAAGTAATGTCGTTTTTTGATACAGAATAAAATTATATTTTATTTAAGAGTTAATATTAAAAGAAATGAAATGATTTACGGTTAGAGGCGCATCAGCATCTAAGGCTATTTAGCGACTGGACCTACAGCTTAACGTGGGTTCCGAACCACCATCATCAGCTCCCGACAAACCTAGGCCAGCACCCCCCTCACGCTATCAACCCTTGGTTATGTGCCTATCCATAAGTCAAGAAGAAGCCTACCGACCTATAGAATCCTACCTATAGAATTCTACCTATAGAAGAAGCCTACCTATAGAATCAAGAAGCCTACCGACTGGCGAGTGACGTAGAACACTTCTCAGAAGGCATCCGGCCTTACCCAGCCTTTAACTGGTATGACTGAGGGGTAATTCGTTGTCAGATTTTACACTCATGCCTAGAAACTTGCCTAGTGTGTTTGCGTATGTGAGTGTATACAAATGTGTGTGTAGGGTAGGAAGTAAGACGGGCAGGAGAATTAAAGAAAAACACCCATCCGAGCGCTGGAATCAAACCAGCTACCTTTGCATTGCCAGGCAGGCGACTTACCCACCAAACCACCGCGGCCAGCAGAATTAATATAGATTTAATTTACAATATCCCCATCATTATTGACAATCTTCACCAATGGCTCTGATAAACTTTCTATTCCCTTTCTGTAAAATGAGGGTGATTTTGAAGAAAATGTTCTTCGAGAAAAGTTTTAATAGCCATCACAGTAGGATTTGTTCATAAAAAGAATGCTTCATAGATCTGAAAAGATGGTAATCTGATGGTGCAGCATCAGGAGAATGCAATGGGCGGGGAATTACTATAAGGGGTCAGCATTTTCATGCTGCTGAGTAACACATTTTCGATTAATCATTCATTATTAATCATCAAAGTCATGTTACTTAAACACTTACGGCTTCGTTAGGATTTAGAACATTATAGTGAATAATTCCTGTAAAATTCCATCATACTGACAGTAACACTTTTTTAGGGGGAGAGGTGCTGTCCTAGAGTTAACCATTGTTTTTTTTTATTACGTGGTTTGCTGTATTAAATCCACTTTACATTGCCAGCAACAATTTATCGAAGAAAAGTATATATACATGATTTGGACAAAAGTGGACTACAGATGCTAAATTTTGATTTCAATTGAAAGTTAATATGGTAACCATATTCCTTCTCCTTGTAGTTTTTCAGTTATTTTAAACACCATTGTATTGTGGACCGTGAGCTAATAGCTTTGTGGCTAATTCCTGGATGATTTAATTGGGATCATTTTCAATTTCAGCCAACAGATCCTCAAAAACTCAACAGTTCTTTCAGATTGTACCGTCCATCATCAGTCTATTGAAGTCCACTGCTGGACATAGGCCTCCCTTAAAAGCTTCCACTATGTTCGGTCCTACGCCGCCAGCATCCAGTTTGTTTTGACGTGTTTTAGGTCATCAGTCCATCTGGTGGGAGGACGTCTTCTGTTTCTGAAAGCTTCCAATCTTGGCCTCCATTCGAGGATTCGCTTGGTCCATCTGTCATCAATCGCTCTCGCAAACATGACCCACCCAGTTCCACTTCAACATCGGTATTCTTTCTACGGCATCAACCACTTTTGTTCATTTGCGTATTTCTGTATTTGGTATTCGAGAGAAACTTCCAGCATTTCTCTGAGAGAAACTTCCAGCATTGTCCGTTCCATTGCTAGTTGTATCACTCGAATCTTTCTAATTGTTTGTTTTGTCATTGTTGAAGTTTTTGCACCATATGTGAGAACTGGAAGGACATACCAGTTGAACATTTTTCTCCTCAAACAAACCGCCAACTCTGACTTCCGAAAGCAACCCATGTTAGGCCGATTCTTGTGAAAATTTCACGAGTCTGATTGTCTCTGCTGATACTATTCTCGTGTCTGAAGTACTTAAAGGATGCAGTTTCCTCTACTCTGATATTATCGATGTAGACGCCTCCACCAAGTACCAGATTTGTCATAATTTCTGTTCTTGCATCGGTTTGTTGCGTAAGTTAATTTTGAGTTCCACTTTCTTGAACGATCGACTATTAAGACTAGGTCGTCGGCGAATTTCAAGTGATTGAAGTTTTCACCGTTTATGTTCACTCGTACGCGATTCCATGGTGTGTGTTTGCACATGTACTGAGGTAGAGTACTACAAACTTTTGGTGAAATGGTGTCGCCTTGGCGAACACATTTTCCTATATCAAATCTGTCTATGTTGTCGTGGGGTCGGACATTTGCAGTGGCGTTTTCATATATGTGTTTGAGTGTAGCGATAGTCAATTCTGCAATCTGATAGAGTTGTTAATATCGTGTACTGGTCCACTATGTACCAGTACCACTATGTACCAGTACCACTATACTCCATCGACTTTTCAATACTTGGAGGTGATCATTAGTGCCGTAGCCTGTCAGCTTGTTCTCGGGGCTAGTATGAGTCTAGCCTATTGGATAGTCGAATTTTGATGATCCTGGTAAACAACTAGTATATTCGTTATGTTTCCCCTCTTATGTAGTAATATTACCACTGTATTGTTCCATTGGGATGGCGTTGTTCCGTTTGAAAGACATTTATTGAAAATAATTCTCGATGCTTGTAATAGTTTGTTTCCTCCTATTTTGATAGATTCTGTAACTATTTTATAATATTCGGGAGATTTGCCGTTCCTCATCTCAGATAGTGCTCGTTTAACTTCGCCCTATGATATCTGCGATGTTCTCTGATACTTGATTTAAACCCTGGTAATTTGGTTAGATTGCTGATTCAGATTGTATACCACCGAAAAAATTGGAATCAGCGTTCTTAAATATTTTAAACGCTTACATGTTTTGCTATTCAAGGATAAAGAGCATAATGGTATTTATGGCATAAGTGGCATTGTAGTGGAGAGTATCGTATGACGTATGACACTCAACTACATTTCTGCGAACAAGGAGTCAAAATGCGCACAACAAATTATCAAATCGATGTTTTGGAGAAGGAAGTAATGCACTATAATAACACCTTATGTGCAGCAAAAGATCGAATCGTTCAGCAAGATTGAGCACCAGTCCACAAGACGAGATCCACACAACATTGATTGGACATCAATTTGTTTGAATTAAACGCAGCTAAAGATTAAGCCTCGGGAAGTCCGGATTTCATTCCGCTGAACTCTCTGTGAACTGCGTTGAATCGCTGTGGAACTTTTTAGGGGAGGATGCCTGTCGTTGACCTCACCGCAATATCGAAGCCTTAAAAGCTGATTTCGCAAAAATAGCAGCTTTAATACCTTTGGAAGTTGTGTGTTCGGCGGTAGACGAGTGGGCAGATATTTTGAAGACTTGTGAAAGCAAAAGCATTTCGTATAAGTTTTATATTTTTGAATTATCTGTTAATTAAGAAATAAAATAACGAAACCTTAATTCCTATTTGTTTGTTTTGCTACAACTACATAATTAAGTACAATGGACAGAAGTTATGGCATAGCTATACAATATGTGTTTCGGTTAACAATGTCGATTTTGCTAAGAGATGGCGTTAGTAATACATTTGTTGGTATAGGCTAATGACGCCTATGGCGTTTTGAAGTGTAGACATACGGCATCAAAAGTCAGTTGTTTATTAATTGTTATTATGCAAAAAACATAGTTTTTCATAGCTTTGAATATGTTAAACTGTGCACCAGAAAAAGTTTTGCGGGGAAGTTTAATAACCTTCCTTCATTTGAAGAAAACTGCTGCTGAAAGTTGTCGATTGTTGGTTGAAGCCTATGGTGAACATGCTCTAACCCAAAAAACTCGTGAACGATGGTTTAAATGCTTTAAAAATAGTGATTTTGATATAAAAGATAAGGAGGGTGAAGGACAGCCGAAAATATTTGAAGATGCAAGTTTGTAAGCATTATTGGATGAAGACTAAACTCATGCTTTGAATCCACCAATCCACCATTTCTGAACGTCTACACACATTGGGAAAGGTCCAGAAGGAAGGAAAATGGGTTCACTATGAATGGATTGATTCAATCAATGATTGGATCAATGAAATGATTGATTGATCCAATTCAATGGATTCAAAGTGCATTTTCCTTCGGATAAGTGCATCCAAACCACATAATAAGCAAACATCGAGAACAAAAATAATACAACTTCCAGTACATATATTTGAATCAAACTGAAAATATACTTACTGTATCTGCTCTTGTACACAAAAACCGATCCACTTGTTTATCTTTATTTTCCGTATGCGATTACGAAAAATGGTAAATGTAAACAAAGTAAATGGTTTGATTTGATCAAATAAGGTGGGTATTAGGAATTTTTCATATGCAACTAGGCTAAACAGTGTTCTAGTGGAACTGTTAAAGGTGCCAGAAGTTCTTGCACCACGTTGTTTCAGGCAATTATTCACATTGGAAAAGGAACGAACTATTGGTGTGAAAGAAGCTGATTTAGGTTTTCGTCATTGGACAAGGCTGTCATTGGACAAGGCTATCATTATGAGGACATGGATAAGATGATTTAAGGATACATTTTCTACACGAATATGACATGACTAACGGTATTTTAGACTTCTTATTGAACGAAATAGACATGAAAATATCCGATAAATGCATGATGCTTTTCTTGTAACTACAGACTGGATTGTTTCAAAAACGTTGTTAATCGACATTAAGTAGCGGTAGGGATGCCTGCTTTTTGTCCTGATTAGTTGGTTTCTCTTACAGCACATCAAAGTGTCGCTTAGTGCCGAACTAGAAATAAAAGGATGTGGATTATAACTGCTTGTTTCAGTAATGAACTTATATTTTTTTTCGGTGCTCATGATATGCGTAGAAGGGTCACAATTTTTCATGGTGGAAGGGTAAATAATTATATAATATAATAACTTTCGCATTAAATAATAATTAAATAATAACTTTCGCATTAGAACGGCATGCAGATATCAGTCTAGGAATTATGGCAGGCTATATTATTGAGAAGCAGGTCATTCCTAGTAACTATAACAAGAAAAAGATAAACTATATTTGTAGTGATGCCTTTCTTTTTGTTCTTCAGTATATAATAAAACTACCAATAAACGAATATTAGAAACCATGAATACGGAATACGGTATAGAAACCATGAATACGGAATGGTAATTTGCACAACTTTATAGGGGATAGGTTCCAAAGTTACAAAATAAAAAGAAAAAATATATAACAAAATCAATTTAATGAGAGATTTTTTTACAATATTAATAATTGTTATCAGACTTCGAATTGATATTTGGCTGTGGCCTTAATAATTTGTCTTTTAATAACAAGACTCCTTTCCATAGACGAATCAATTTTAATGAAGAAATCATAAAGTTCATTTGTCATTCGTGAACCTTCACTCAGATTTTTTAAGTTTAATGTCACCTTTTCAGTAGTCGCTGAGGCTTCCTCTTCAATGAAAATGGGATTAAGCATTCATTTCCTCCAAGTCGGTTTCAGTCAAATCTTCATCTTGCGATTTAAACAATTCTTGAATGTTACTTGATTCTATTTGTTTGAAAACGTGCCATTCGCAACTTGGATTTGCACGGATTCTTCATCACTACCAACAGTTAGATAAGGCCTCAGTTTTTCTAGTATGATTTAAATGTGTATGGCTTCATCTCTTGCAATGATTCTTTTATGTTAACAATGCACTTTGCTATGTCAAAATTTTTCCAGCATTGCATTATATTCGTATCAGGATCATATTGTATGGTGTCATAAGATTAGTTCATACGATTTTAAAGATTTGTCTAATGCAATAGAGCTTAAAGGCCTGGATTATTCCTTGGTCCATAGGTTGGAGTAAGGCCGTTGTGTTAGGAGGCAAAAATATCACTTTTATATTTGGAAGTAGAGCTTCAAGCTCGCAAAGGGGACCTGGAGCATTATCAAAAATCAGAACTGCCTTGAAATCTAAATTATTTTTTTAGATAAGTCTCAACTTCAGAAACAAAACAACAGTCACAGAAAATGGCACTTGTAACCCACGTTTTTTTGTTTGAACGCCAAAACACTGGCAGGTTGTCCTTGTTTTGATTTTTCAAAGCATGGTGATTTAGCGATCTGTAAAGCATACGTGGCTTAATTAAACAATCTCCTGATGCATTAGAATAGAGCAGCGATGTAACTCTATCTTAAGCTGCCTTAAAAACAGAGGCGGGCTTTTCACTTTTGAATATAAAAGTTTTGTTTGGCATTCCTTTCCAAAACAGGGCAGTTTGGTCTGCATTAAACACTTGCTCAGGTTTGTATCCACCATTAGCATCTAACTTTGAAAAGAGAAGAGTGTGTAGATGTAGTTTTTCTGACAATTTTGATGTTATGCAGTGATTGTCGCATCTTCAACAAATTGAACCAACCTTCCAATACTTGAAATCCCCCATCCGTATATTCCCCACCAGGTTCTTTAAAAAGTTTTGATGTAAAGACGTTTAGCTTTCTCACGGATTATAGCATCACCTAGAGGTACTCTCTTCTGGATACAGTCTTCAATCCACCATATTAATGCAGCTTCCATTTTTTTAATTGCTGGATCACAAACAATTTTTGCTGATAGTGAGGCTGAAGCTGTATAATTCCTTATTTTGTCTTCTGATTTCTTGATGGATCGTACAGTTGATTCATTGGCATTAAAAAAACTTAATATGGATGCAAACGACTCGTCAAAGCGTAAACGGTCAAGCATTTTTATTTTTACCTTAAACAGCAATATGATTTGTTTCCGTGTGGGAAGTAATTTTCCTCTGTTTTTTCTCGACATTATAAATCGCGAACAAAGCAAAAGAGATACATGCTATTCATTCGAAATTATTGAGATAAATAACGAGTTGAAGCAATAAACCAAAAGATTGGGCACTAATCGTGCGAAGCCGGCTTTTATCAAAAGTCATAGCGTCACGCGTAACCCGGCGGTGTATGGCGGCGACGACTTATTTCAAATCAAAAAAAATCAAGGACAAGTTCAAAAAACAAGTCAAGGGACTGTCTGCCAAGCGGCAGTAAGACTGGTTTGTTGATAAATACTTTGATACTTGTAATGATACATACAATATGTATTATTAGTTTGGGATTCGCGAATAAAGAAATTTTCAACTGCGAATACAAGAAGTAGTCACAATTTTTTAATCTAAAAATGCTGACTGAAAACGCGAATAACGGAATCGTAGATAAGGAGCTTTGATTTTATTTACAAATAAGGTTAAAAGAATTAGTCAAAAATTTTCAAATAATAGTGTTAGAAATTTGAAGCAACAATACTTTGTGCAATGTAAATGTCACTCAAAGACTGCTGTGTTCAGGACACTGTGTCAATTCATCATGGAATGATACACAATACAAGAATTAGGCTTTGTGAACAAACATAACTGCAGTGTTTGGGCCGATGGAAATTTTCAACTGATTCAGGAGTTAACTCTTCATCCACAGAAAGTATCTGTTTGGTTCGGTTTTAATGTTAAAGGAGTGATAGGACCATATTTGAAGACGAGCATTGAAATCATATTGCTGGTAACGGTGAATAATATCTTTGTCACTTGTCACACATCTTGCCAGATAATCAATTTATTGCAGGGAAAGTTTCCTGGAAACTTTTAATAATGCCAACGCAATGGTAAGCCAACTAGTCACCAAGATCATGCGATCTCACGCTCTTGCATTATTTTTTGTGGGGTTATGTTAAATCTCTGGTTTACAGAAATAAATCCCGAACGATTATTAACCTTAAATGAAACATTCAGGCCACCATTGAAAATATTCTACGCGATATGTGTGAAAGAGTAATCATTTACCAGATTCCACCAGACAAAGCCGAGCGGGACATTTGAACGACATTGTTTTCAAAACATAATGTCATTATTTTATAATGTATTATTTGTTCTTCAATATAAAATAAATATCTTCAAGATGAAATAATATCATTATGCCCCATTTTAAAGTCCTGATACTCTTACTGGTTAACTCTTTATAAACGTCGATTCTAAAAATGATTTTCTTCATCATATAATATATTTTTGATTGGGGTCTCATTATAATGTAATAAGCAAGTGGGGTGATATTTTAAGTATACAAATTATTCCTGACCTTAAAGTTCTGAAACTCTTATTGGAAAACCCTTTATATGTACGAAGAGTATAACAAAACAGATGATCAAATGACAATCATTCATGTTCTCCACTATATGACGTACTTTACAATTGATGGTATTATACATTATATATAAATACATTTTTCTGCGAGGGTTAAAAACTTTAACTTCCATATACCATCTTGGAAGATGTTAGCAAAGTATTATTTGAAACTGATGTGTGTAAAAAAAAATGGCTCGAATTGAACGCCGAAGTTAAATTCGAAATAAAATGATTTTCTCATTGATTTTGAGTATTGAAGTATTCACTATCCGATTAATTGTTGTGTGTGGTAAGGCACACTATCGTGAGGCAGCACATAGGTGTTCTTATCTATATGTTCGATCATATTATCATATGTTCGATCTCAGACGAATGACCCTTTTTCGCAATCTTTCAAGAACTCCTCGGTAAAAATGCTAGTTTGCCGTTTGACATTGAGGCACAAATTTCTCATGAGCTGCAAAGAAAGCCAACGAGCATGCTCTTGATATTTCATTTACTCGTTCTGGCTTTTTTTAGCCGTGATGAGGTTGGAGTGTTCCTGGTTCTAGCACTTTGTTTCTGGGTTGTATTAAAAAATGTAATACTCGTAATAAGCAATGCCATGTTTTAGAAAATGAGGGTCATTTTAAATCCACCACAAAAAGTCAAGTCATGTTTCCCTCCAGTTCTTCTTTTGATCCTGCGAAGGATTTTTCGGAACCATTTTCACGCAGATTTTCTTCATACCCAATTTATATGTAAAAATAAATGAACGGTTAGTGTGAGTCCCATTCAACTCTTCCCCGATCATTCAGGAACGCACATGATCACATTTTCATTCATTCTCCCCATTTTCATTTCATTTTTCATCACTTCTTGCAGCTGAGCCCCTCCGCTTCGAGGTTCACCTTTAATCGGGTAATCGTTTCTCGGTCTTCTGAGAAGGCTTTAAACCACCTGGAAACATGGGTCCTTGACAAAGGATTGTTTCCATAGGCCTGGCCTGTGTAAGTTTTGTAAAAGTTTCCGTTGAACTGTGCCCAAGTCCGAAACAAAACTTGGTAGGGCACCGTTGCTCAAAATTGTTGTCACTCATTTTCAGAACAGACCAGAAAAATCCGTTTCATAAAAATAATTGTAACGGACCAGCAAGTGACTCTAGGCAGTTCAAGTTCGCATTGAATTCACATCAGATTTTGGCTTGTCATCCCTCCACAGGGAAAGCCAACAGTGTTGCCAGATCGAACGCTGCAACACCAATCTTATTGCATTGTTTGCACGTCTAGTAGACTGCATCAGATTAGATTGATTTAATATATCGATCCGGGTGGAGGCAAAAGTTGAATGAGGCCAATCACAGGAAGAAAAAGAAGTTTTTTTCAGATAATGTTCATTATCTTCTTACGGAAGGATTATAGATTTTCAGTCAAACTATGAGAGGTTTTACCAAAGGCTACGAGATTCGTAGCCTTTGTGGATCTGTCAAATGCCTTCGTTGACAGATACATAATGTGGAAGCTCTTTGACATCATAGAATGCCTGCCTAGGCTAGTGCACATGATAAAACTTCTGCAGAATGGCATGAATACAAAAGTTCTGACACAAATGGGGAAAACGGAAACTTTTGAGATTAAGAACGGTGTTAAGCAGGGCTGTGTGATCGCTCCGCAGCTTTTTTCTGTTTGTTGCCGCTGCCCTGCATCATATCAGAGGCAGATTGCCGCCTTCAGCTGAGATATGGCATAGAATGGATGGAAGCCTATTCAACCAGGCAGGTGTTAAAGCCAAATCTAAAACAAAAGAGGTTTACATCGTAGAGCTACAGTATGCGGGTGATTGTGCGCTTGTAGCGCATATTGTGTTGGCGTTGCAAACTGAACTGGACTTATTTAGTGAGGCCTATGATGTATTCGGATTTAAAATGAATGAGCAAAAAACAAAAAAATACTACAACAAACCGCTCCAAATGGAGATATAAAGACGACCGATGTGAATTGTCAACCAGTGGATGTAGCAAGCTTTTCGCATTTGGAAAGTCAAATTTCCTGTTCTGCCAACGTGCAAGAAGAGGTTAAATATAAAATAAAGTATGCTGGTGCCAATTTTGAACGTAAAATAAGAAGAGTGTTCAGTAACCGAGACTTAGGGAACATATTAAAATCAGTGTTTACAATGCTATAATAATTCCCACCTTTCTGTATGGAGCTGAATCATGGGTCCTGTAACAGAAGCATATAAAGCAACTCGTGTTATTTCATCAAGGCTATCTCCGGAAAATCGTGTGAATAAAATGGCAGGAATATCGGACCGGTATGGAGGTACTTGAACGAGCCAGCAGTTTGAGCATAGAATCCCAGATCATGAAAGTTCAGCTGAAATGGTTAGATCATTACCGAAGCAGATATTCTATGGCGAATTAAACAAGAAACGAAATCTGGGATGTCCAAAAATAAGATATAAAGACGTAATAAAATGGTCTCTAAAGAAGTCTATGTCAAGCGTGTCCGAATGAAAAAAGACAGCAAACGACAGACCCAAATGGCGTGAGAAGATATATAGAGCTGTGCAGCTCCCTGAAGAAGATAATCGCCAAAAACTAGCTGCCAAAGGGCAGGCGCGAAAAGCCAAACAGACTGGACACTATGCCATGTGCCAATTCTGTATCCTCCTCACCTTAAATGCCCAGCAGGCGGAATAACATGTACATCTAAGCTGGGTTATCTGAGCTACTATAACCCATGAGCATATAAAAACCCATAATTCTTCAACAATGGGTCAACAAAACTATGGGATTGACAAATGTATGGGATTGACAGCCATCACATCACTGACATCAGAGTTACCAACCACAAACAAAAATAAAATGCCGCGAAATTTAAATACAGCGTTCAATTTGTGCCATTCATTACTTTGTTACATATTTGAAATACCTGATGCCTGCTTCGAGAGAGAGAATTAAAATTTTATTTCTTTCGGTAACTTTGTGTAAGAGTCTTCTTTCGGTAACTTTGTAGAAATGTTTCCTAATTAAAAATGCGTATGAATATTTCCTGTTAATGAGCAACATATCTTTGGTACATTTGTTCAAAGATTTAAATATAATAATTCATTTGGGTTGACTTTTAGCAAGCAGGAGAAAACTGGAAAATATCCCTTAAACTGACGCCATCTATGTTTTCAAAAATGATTCACGAACAAGAATAACAAATCATCTAAAAATTCCACTAATAAAATAAAGCACTAAATTCTATTTTCAAAACATAAGCCGCATTTTATGTTAATTAAATGTATTTTTATCTTAATCCATCCAAAATACACATCCCAAACTGTAAACGAGGACTTTATATCTATTTTTATTATAACAGGTTCGGTCAACTGTTACGGTCATCACTAAACAATTTTCAGAAGTCTGTTTAACAACCGAATATTGATGGCTTAAAACCAAATCATCTACAATAAGCGTCAATGATGTAATATCAATGGAATTTTTAAACTTCCATCAAATATTTAAGACGGTTTTTGAACACTGTCGACCTCTATTGTAACTTTGTCTAACTGCAACAAATTGACACGAAAAGTTAACTGTATTATAACTAGTATCTCCACTATATAGCGCCATCTTTTGACTGGTCGTATAACTTTCCTTAGCGTAAAGATTATCGACCTCTTGCAGATCAGAAAAAACGCAAACCTGTTTTTCACAAATTACCTGTCCACCAGAATGCGCTTTAGCTCAAGGTATAAAATTATGCTGCATTGCCAAGTTTCTAAAATATCAGACAATTGCCGAAATTGTTAAAATTTTTTTGCATTTGAAATTATTGAAAATAACAATGATGAAATTTTTGAGGTAGTATGTTGTTTGTGATTTCAGACTTCTTATTTTTTGATATTTGCATTAATAATATTAATGAACATTTTTTCATGTAAATAAATTTTAATATCGATTTTCAATAATTTTTAATGTTTTTAAATCTTAATTTGGTAAAATATTTTAATGTATTTCTTGAAATATGCCATGTATATATATATATATATATATATATATATATATATATATATATATATATATATATATATATATATACGGCCGTTCATTTCTGCGGATTGGGAGCTACCATTGAAGGTTCTTATGATCTTTTTGTCGCGGTAGATCACTGCACTGTGTGTCTTGGCATTGCCTACAATCTTTCTCCATAAGCGTCTGTTATTAATTTTCATACTCCATCCTGGTGTCTTGCTTCGTTCTATATCTGCTATAACCTGGTCGTTACATCTTGCTTGCTCGTTACCCACCGATTCCTAGTTGGTAATGGCCAGTATAGAGCTTTCTTGGGGCTGTCTATGGAGGTGTCCATACCATCTAAATGGGTGTCCGTGTCCCACCCATGTCTAAATGGGTGTCGACTGGGTGTCCATATCATCTAAATGCACCTTTAAGTAATGAACTATGTCCTACTCCTTGAGTAACTGTTGGATTTCGTGATTCATCAGGCTTCTGTATGCTTGTGTATTCATTCGTGGGACCATATATTGTTTTAAGTATTTCCCTCTCCAAGACTCTCAGTTTTTTTTCCTCTTTCCTAGTGAGGATCATCGTTTCCTGCTTTTTCTTCGCAATGTATTAAATTAAATTACAACTCAAGCTTGTAAATAGTCAAATGAAAATATCTGAATCCTCACGATACGCACTGACAATACTTAAAGCAACATCAAAATCAAAAGCTAATCTATAGCGATGAGCAAGTTTACTAGATCCATTGCAGAAACATTAAATTCTTATAATGCAATCACCAATAAGCTGAACGTTGAATAAGTTGACGATACTCTATGTGATTACTAGTGCCTTTCGTTGTTTCAAGATCAGGTAATTTACAGTATATCTATTGAGTTTACTATCGACGTTGGTATTATCAGAACATGATTAGATCAGATTGATTTAATCATCTCTTAATGAAGAGAGAAATCAAACTGAATCCAATATAAGAGTAGAACTCCAAAATAAAACATAGAAATGGTATTATTAGCAGCAGGAAAGTTAATAAAAGGTTCAGAGGTCATTTATATACTTGCAAAATAACTTTGTACAACTTTTCCTTGTTTTATTTCTAAAAATTAATTATGATAAACACTTTTACCTCTACATTATTCAAACTCAAGTTTTGTGATTAAAATCACACAATAATTCAACCATACTGGCATATGTCGGTACTCTGATGAGTCTAACCACCAGCAGACGAAACATGTACCTTCCAATGTAAGGGATGGATGGGGCTTCCTTCTGGTCAAGCAACTAATCATTCCTCATTATGGCCGAGACGCAGTTTGTTGTGCGTTCCACATGAGTTTGTGGAACCCAACGGTCGGAGGTGTATAACTCCTGACTGCTGTTGTCTCGTTGGACGCAGTCCAAAGAAGTAAAAAAACTGCATTTATAAATCATCTGTCGAGAAGTCGGCGAAAATATGGGTTGTTTGATTGTGGAGAGGGACTCCCTATTCTTGGAGAGAGAGCATATGTGGGCATATGTCAACCTAACCTACACTGATGAGTCTAACCACCAACAGACGAAACATGTGCCCTCTAATATAAGGGATGAGTGGGGCTTCCTCCCGGTCAACCAACTAACCATTGCTCATATATATATATATATATATATATATATATATATATATATATATATATATATATATATATATATATATATATATATATATATTTTTTTTTTAATTTCACGGAATTCTTCGGTAGTACATTTATAAACGGAACAAATCTGTTCAAAATTACAAATGTTTTTGAATATACCGTCGAACGATGTGACATGTACCCAATATAGCAGCTCCAAACAGCGACAAGAGCGGCAAATCAAAATTTGCTGCTGCTATGGATGACGGTAGTTGGAGCAATTTTAAATTTGGTATGAACTGCCTTTCTACCAGCCCATTGCATGATACTATAAATGGAACCACTATAAACTCCTTCAGTTGATAAATTCGTAGTAATTCAAAACGCAGGTCTGTGTATTTGTAAGTGGTGGCTCGTGGGTTTTTAAAGTGAGAGGGCGCAGAAGAATATGGTGCTGCGGAAGATTTTTTGTGCTTTCCCCCTCCTCCTTTATTATTATTTTTCGTGCTATTGAAACCTCAAACAGGAGGTGAACCAGAAAAATAAGTTAAGGGAAAGAAACTGAACGGAAATAAAATATTGTGTTTTGTTCTGAAAAAATGTTTACTGTGATAAATGCTGGAGGGCAAATCGCGGGCCGGATTGATGACACTGATGGTCCGGATTTGACTCGCGGGCCGTAATTTGGAGACACCCGATCTAGAGGAACTGCTATATCAATAATATAAGCATTTTTCTTTATTTTCTCTATATCTTCCACTTTTCACTTTCCATTACTGTATTAGGTGTAGTAGTGATCATAAAATTGTTTTTATAAGCCAGTTGGCTGTGTATGATTTTGCCACATTGTTATGTCAAGTTAGATAATCCCTCAGTGCAATTACACTACATCCACTGCAGATATGCCGGATGGTTTCTGGTTTATCACCGCATATTCGGCACAGCTTAGGTTGTATGTTGTGTTTCAAAATATGTCGGACATATGTGCGTGTTGGTATTATTTGGTCCTGTGTAGTGGAGATAAAGCCCTCCGTTTCTCGATTCAGGAGACCTTGTCTTATGTATTTAAAGGTAACTTCTTTGTCAATATCATCTGAATTTAGTGCCGAGAGGAATCTACCATGTAAAACTTTTGTTTCCAACTCTTGAAAATGTTTATTTTCATTTATGCTTTTTTCGGTATTGGATTGGGACAAATTTAACGGTGTGAAATGTTTGTCGGCTTTGCATAACTCCACGAAGAATGGTGAATGATGACTTTGAAAGTATAAAATAAGTTTTTTCTTCTGTTTTGCATGAGAATTTTCGATATTGCAAATTCCTCATCCGCCCTGATTTCTCTTAACGTAGAATCGGGATGTGGAAGTCTTATGGTAATGACTGCGATAAGCGGTAAGTAATGTTCTTATTGATCTGTCCATTTCATGTATGTAGATCAGTGCTTGACTATTTTAGAATGCCAAAGGAAGCAGTCACCGCAAGTACAGCCCATGCGTTAATAGCCAAGATAGTATTTCTGGAATTCAACCTTGTTTTTTAATCATTTCTCACCCGTTCCTTCAATATAGTTTTAAAGTGTTTTTCATCTCAGAGGGTTTTATATTTAGCGCTTGTTGGGATCCTAAGTATTTATAATTCTGATTCCCCAGTCCGTTAACCATAGTTAATCATTCGAAAGAAAGATTTATTATTATTATTATTATTATTATTAGGTGAATATAGGTTGGATATATTACCGGATAATAATACTATATCCGGTAACACTATTATTAGTAGCGTTATCCGGTTGGACCACGCAAAGTATACTGACTCATTTTTGAGTGTTCATTCTGATCTTCCACACTTCTCTCATCCTTTTTCCGTGGATTCTCTTTCTCTGCTTCGTCCAACTTGTCCCCGATCTCCCTGAAACTTCTGACGCAATGCTCCAACTATGTATCTTGTTTCTTTACGTGCTTCCGTCCTCAGTCTTTGTTGGATCCATTTGTGCCTTCCCCAGATCAGTTCGAACTTGTGCGATCCATGGTATTATTGACTTGACCTCTTGTACGTATGTAAGAATTCTGTTGAAGAGTCTTGTCGGTGGATGTCGGCTGATATGTCCATAAAACTTTTGTCTTCCTGTAATGTAGTCATCCTCCCTTCGGTAGTTTTGGGCCGAGTTTTTTTTTTAATAATTTTGTGCTCTTCTTTTAGTGTGTTTTCTATGCCGCTTTTTGTGTGGAGTGCAAGTGTTTCGCTTGCGTATAGTGCCTCTGGTTTGATTACTGTGTAGTAGTGTCTTATTGTGTGTCTTGCGGTATGTCCTCTTCATCTTCTGTAATCGAGTCTTCGTGCTTTCTTCTCTCCTCCTGTCGGTTCGAGGACCTCGCCCAGATATTTGAAGTGTGTGACCCTGTTTATCTTACCGTATTTTGTGTTCAAATTTTGGACATCTAATTTTGAGCAGAAGAATTCGGTTTATATATATATATATATATATATATATATATATATATATATATATATATATATATATATATATATATAGATATATATATATATATATTTATATATAGCTGATGATGCTCAGATAATTATTGAAACGCGCATTGAGATATTCCAAAAAAAGATTTGGTATATATATATATATATATATATATATATATATATATATATATATATATATATATATATATATATATATATATATATATATATAGCTGATGATGCTCAGATAATTGAGCGCAGCGCTCAATTATTCAGCGCATTGAGATATTCCAAAAAAGATTTGGTACAGTAAAATAATTTTTTAAGTTTTTACGTTGAACGTTCCAAAATTTGAACAAAGCCCAAAACTTTTCTCAGCGTCATAATAATCCCGTAATAGAAAATGCAAATGATTTAAACGTGTCTTTTAGTTAATACTCATTTGACCATTGAACTATCAATGTTGAAAATGCTTTTAAGGAAAATACTGTCGAAAACTTGGCAACCAGCGAACCTTTCGAATCAATCTCGTCCGCGATTACTCCGTTTCGAAAACGACGGACCGCAGTTCTGAGCATTCGCGATGCGCAAACTTTAAAACCACTACGGATCGTATTTTCTCACTTAACAACACGCCGATCCGTTTTTTTTCGTTCGTCCCTTGTTTTTTTTTCCGAAATTGTTCAGAAATGTGATAAGATAAGAAAACCAACACCGTTTTCAGTAACTGTCAAGCCAGACAGTCAACGCGAATCCGCGAACAAACATGTGAATCGTTAGATTACGCGGACTTAACATTTATTAATATTTTTCAAAATAAAAGTGTGCATTGGATAGTGCAACATTTCGAAGGAGGAGTTTTTTGATAATTGTAGAGGATGACAACTGCGGAATTATACTCGAAGGTAAGATATTCCACGATAAGGTTGTAAATGATTTTGAAATTACAAACCCTTTCATAATCGCGAAGTTTGAACTAATTATGAGTTTGTCAATATAATCGGTCGTAAAGGGTTACAACATGACACCAGTTTGGCATATTTTTCGCTGTTCGCATACTATCATTGATCTTAATGACTAATGTTATCTTGATGTCTCCATCAATCAATTTTTGATTTAAAACCTTAAAAGAACGACAAAACCATTGTACTGCAAACAAAATGGTCCAGTATATCATTAAAAAAAACCTTTAGATTCTATAGGTTCATAATAAATAAAATAATGATGTTCTTTAAAAAAACCATTCAAATATAGGAAAGAATAATAAGTACAATGGTATTAACATTAAAATCATGTTAAATATATGTATCAGTTGTCCTGTAAAGTAAAAGAAATTCTACTTAGAAGATAGACAGAAAACCAAGAGGTAGAAAAAAATTTCCTTGTGGTTAACCAATGTTAATGTCATTCCCGACATTCACTGAGTAACTTATGGAAATTATAGTTTGTTCTTTGAAATGACATTCAATAATCGAAGGGTTAGTAGGCATCAAAAATTCAAACAATGAACTGGTTTATTAAAAAGTCTGCTATTTGACAATACTAGAAGAAAAACTAAATTATTTCAAGTGACCCAGATGTTTTCTTCGAGATTAGATACAATAATTACCTGTATAAAGAAAATAAACTATGCTCATTGATAGTTTCTCAAACTAGTAATAAAATAAGTCCTCAATTCTTCTATTGGAACCTTTGGTGTGAAACACTAAACTTGAAGAGAGTTACCATTAAACACCAAATCACTTTTCCTGAACTGCTCGACGCACGTTTCGCTAACCATGTTAGCATCATCAGGAGATGATTTAATCTAAATTTAGATTAAATGATCTGATGATGCTAACATGGTTAGCGAAACGTGCGTCGAGCAGTTCAAAAAAAGTGATTTGGTGTTTAGTAGCAAATCTCTTCAAATTTAGTTTAACATAACAAGTCCTATTAAATCTTTAGCTTTCTTCTGAAGCAATTTTCTGGCATAATAAAAAAATATTTTTAACTGGAGTTATCTTGGAGAAATTGGAAAAAGTAAATTTTGGGAATTAAATTTACTACACCTGAATGCTTTTTCATCTTGAATAGTTCCAGTTATTGTTTTCTTGGAAGGTCTTGACTGATGTTTATTTTCAGATGTAATCTGACATTTAAGAGAACCTGTTTTGAAATTCATAAACAGATATACTTTATATATTGTAAATTGAAAAAATTAAATGGATATTCAAGTATTTCGATTTTGGCGAGGTGCGCCAAAGAAAGCGAAAACGGTTTCATCTGCAGGAAAAATCATGCTATTATTTTCTGATATTCTCATGGTGTAGTACTCATACATTTTCTGCCAAACGACAAGAGAATCACCGAGGAGTACTACGCTTTACTAATCCACAAAAAGAGGTTGATGCCATATTAAAGCAGGATTTTTCCATTTAATTTTCGAATTTAAATGTAGTGGTACATCCAGTGAAGATGATGATTACTCGGGAAGCCCAAAAAAGCTAGAGACAAAAGGTAAGTTCATCACTGAAAAGCATTATAGTAGCTTCACTATTGGTCCAATTGGGAGGTGAGATTCTGCCTAAATGTCCACATCTGGCCAAAAAGTAATTTAATGCAGGTACAACAATAATCAATAATCGTTAGCTCTTACTTTTTCCCATCTTTCTGCCAAATAATGGATTCCGCGCCAAAAGAACTTTTGGTTTTACGAGGCCAACCATTTATCAAGTCAAATTTTCACTTGTTTGTAAGGATGTAAGTGTTGTTCTGAAAGTCCATGCCGCATCGATCGAAATAAGTAGTAGTCCAAAGGGGCTAAGTCCGGTGAATATGGTGGATGGGATAGGACGCCCCATTTAATATTTTCCAACTAGTTTTTACACATTTTGCAATATGGAGCCGAGCAATGTCATGTTGAAAAATGACTTTATCGAATCTTTGGGCGTATTCTGGTCGATTTTTCTTCAATGCTCGGTGTCATTTTATCAATTGTTGTCGGTATCAATCGCCAGTAATTGTTTCACCAGGTTTCAGCAGTTCCTAACACACAGGTCCCCCACTATCCCACGAAATGCACACCAAAGCTTTCTTTCCATGTATATTGTGCAGTGGTTATGACGTTGACGGCTGGCCTGGGTCTATCTATGATTTTATGCTCTTTGTCAAAATAGATTCATTTCAACTCGATGCAAAAAACCTTCTCTCTTTTCTGTCTGGGAAGAAAAATCTAACAAGTGGTTTTTCGCCTTTCAATATATTTATCCTTTAATTCATATGGAACCCATTTTTCTTCCTTCTTGATCTTTCCCAATGCGTGTAAACGTTCGGAAATAGTGGACTAGGCAACATTCAATGCTTCTGCCAATTGTATGAGATGTATGAGTTGAGTCATCATCCAGTAATGCTTGCAAATCTGCATCTTCAAAGTTTTTCGGCTGTCCTAGGCGCTCCTTATCTTTTATATCAAAATTACCACTTTTAAACCATCGTTCACAAGTTTTTTTTTGGATTAGAGCCTGTTCACCATAAGCTTCAACCGACAATCGATAACTTTGAACAGCTGTTTTCTTTAAATGAAAGACGGTTATTAAACTTCCCCGCAAAACGTCTTTTTCTGGTACATAATTCGACATATTCAAAACTATGCTTTTTGCACAATGATAGTTTATAACGAAGTGGCTTTTGATGGCGTATATTTACCCTCCCAAATGCCATAGGCTTCATTAGTCTATATCAACAAATGCATTAGTAACGCCATCTCTTAGCAAAATCGACATTAATAACCGAAACACCTATTAACATAAAATTTTTAATATATATTGTGTATCCATTGTTCAGTGGATTAAATTTAATATATTACCATATACAATAATGCTATTATATTAGTTGAATTATAATTTTAGTGATATTAAGGTTTTCATAAATATAACATTGAACAATGAAATTGATGTTCTCATATAGTAAAAATTTTTAATACTATACATACACCGAAGAAGAAAAACCGATATAAAGAGTGATTTTTTTAGCATGCCGGAACTTCCCATAGCTGTCAAACGAGTTGTGAGTTCGCGCTCAAGTCTGCAAATCTGTGTTTCACTAGTCCGGCACATCATCATGGAACGTTTAACATGAGAGAAATGCTTACGAATTGTCGAAATTTATTATCAAGATCAGTGTTATGTGCGTCAAACTGATGGAGCACTTCATGAATTTGAATTTCGTGATGTATTCGACGAATTATCGATAAATTCCATAAGTATTTCATGCCGCTCGAATTTAAAACGAAAACAAGATAAAAAACTGTGCGTTCCGAAGAAAATATCGGCACTGATGAAAATGGCGGCAATAGGATGATCCAAATTTATCAAGTCGTCCCGTTCGCAGGAAGCTGGACTTTGTTATTCGACTACGTGGATTATTTAATTAGGAATTTAAACGGTATTGATCTGGAGGAAATATGGTTCCAACAGCACGGTTTCACATAACATACAGCTAAAGCAACAATTGTGTGAGAAAATTATTTCTTATTTCTTATATTATGACAAGGCTATAGATTTTGTTCAACTTGTAAAAAGACATGTATGTCCAGAACATAAAGTTCGGAGTAAAGCTTGCTTATTAATGAGAAATTAACATAAATCCAAGACACTCAATATCACGATTGTGCAGCTTCAGTAAGTAATAAATACTCAAACAAAACAAATTATTAGTAATCTTTTGTATACATTTGATGACAGGTGGTTGTAAACATGTATTAGCACTACTCATGCGGACACATCGAAGAAGCGAAGATCCAACACCCACTGAAGAAAAATGTTAAATATTGAGTAACCGAAAGACATTTTCTAGAAGATATTTTCTAGTTGTGTAATCATTTTTTGAGTGAAAAACAATATAAATCATAATTAAAGAAAGAAAACATATACATACTGTTTAAATCACTAATTTTATTTCAATAAGAATACACTGTTAAATATAAAAATAAAACTTCCCCCTACTAGGATAATATGGATAATATATTACAGTTGATTATAATATGTAAACTACATTAATAATCAATTCAGAATAAAACAATCACTACCCAAATTATATACATATCTGTTTGAGTTCATTCATTGAAGTTTGCAATACTTTTAAAACCACGCCATTTCTTCAAACCATCACACTAAACTATATTAACAATATTTTTAAAAAAATCCACCCATACTACATTATTGCTTTAATTACGGTTTTCAGTATTTTTAAAACGATAGAGATTTTTCGCCTTACATGTTTTACAAACCACCACATTAGACTCTTGATTTAATAATATTTGCAAATATAAATAATTCTGGCTGCTAACTAACTGTAATGCATGAACAGTCAGATATTTCCCAAATAAAAGAAGGCACCTAAACCATTTTTTTTGAGGGGAAAACTTATAGTCGAAGTGTGGAACTCTCCTGTTAAGGTCTACCCACTAGAAAAGCACTATGTACCACAACATATCCAGGAACAACTGTCAGCCTACCATCAGTCTTCAATGCCTATAATAAATTTCTAACCTATGTTTAAACACGTTCCCCAAACCTGGTAAACACGTTAAATATGTTCAATCAATAAATGAAATTTTCCAAAATCCTGAAAAACACTAAATATTTTAACTGTTGTTTTTATTTAGAATATAAATATAACATTTTCTTTACTTTTTGTTTGGATAGTAGGTTCGCTTTTCTATTTTTTTTTGCATACCCCTTCACATGTTTGTTTTGATTCCATGGAAAACTGCTTTGCCAGTCCTTAATTTAACTAATTGGTGTTCATCCAACTGATCACACAAATTTCTATACTTTTCGACCATCTACAAATTCGATTATCCGGTAAAACTTTCATAAGTATAAGACTTTTCATATTCGATTACCTTCCCAATGGGTAGTCGAATTTTGTTCTTGTTTATTCTTGTCTAATTTTTGAATATTATTATACTTATCCTACAAAATAGACGATCCTGTAGGGCTTTCTCATTGCTACTGCCCTCGGTTGTGTTGCTACATGTTCATTCTTTGCGAACGCGCAGGAATAAACCTTCTTATATATTTGGCACGTTAATTTGTTTTCCCTAGATGATTTAAATAATATAAATAAAAGTTATAAAAACGAATGCAAAAAACAAACGGAACCCTAATCTGAACTTACCTTTGAGCCTCCATATCTTATGTAAAGATATATGAGTATAACGTCGAAAACAGCACCGAAAGCCTAAATAACAATTAAAAACAAGTATATTTTCAAATCGATAGTAAACCAACAAATGCAGTCAAAGATATAGGTTAAACCTATAGAACAATCACTAAGATCATTTAATTGTTTTATTTACACCAGACTTCGATTCTTTGCCAACGTCTTTTCAGAAACAGCGCGAACGAAAATTTCGGTATAACTTGAATGGCGAATTGCTCCGAGCCGAACCGATATTGGCGATATTAGCCTTCGATACAATTGTGAGGTCATAATAGTTCCGTTTTTTTTTCGGGAATTGTCGGTGTGTCATCGGTACTAGGTTTAAAAATTTATTTTCAATTTGATATAACTTTATAATTATAAGGAAAAAAATAAAAATAGTTTTGTTATAAAACTTATATATGATCTTTCGATTTATGACAAAAAAAATTGTTCAGAAGCCCAATTGCGGACATAAGACCCGAATTGCTTGAAAAATTAGGTAGAAAATTGGATTGACAGAATGCGCCTTCACAGAAGTAGCCGCGGTGGACATTTGTCCGAAATTGTTTTCAAACATTAATACCATTGAATGTTATTTCACTTAAAATAAATAATTTCAAGGCATCTAATTTGGTTGTTTTTTTATTTGAATTTAAAGTTCGGACACATTAAAAAATCACCCTATATCATAAAAAAAATAATATTGGATTCATTTTGTAATTTTTGCGTACACTTGAGGTTATTACGTAATAAGTAAAAAAAAGAAAAGAAATTCCATTTACCTTTGATATAAAAATAATGTGAATAGGTCCACCGCGATTAGTGTAATAATATGTAATTCTGTGATGCATGGATCGAATTAAATAACTTATGTCTTCTTGGGCAAAAGCATCCCAAGGTAGTGGACATGTTTCAAGTTCACTTGAAAATTTCTTGCGACCAGAGTAATCGATCAACAGTTCGACTGAGGTTTTTGCAGCGATAAATCGAGAGCTGCCAAGTGAGTGTCGCTATGAGAGCCTTTTCAAAAAACTGTACTGTTTGACCAGTTGTATCCAATATGACGTTATCTTAGTGAAAGGTGAGATATGGACCAGCCAGCAGATGCAGTCTAACGATAGACTAATATTTCCTTTATATATAACTGACTGTTTACTTTGATGATTACGAAGGGTGACCTGCTTCCCAACATATAGGCCCCCATATCAAAATTCCTAGCTGAATATTACTTAATGCGAAAATTAAATTTCGCTTTTCTCACAGAAAACGTCTAACTTTTATACGTCCAACATGACCACCTAAATAAAAACTAGATTCATCTCTGAAGCAAATATATATTCCAGATCCCATTCAATTCTTGCTCAGAATCATTCCAATCAACGAGTTTTATCATGCTTTGTAAAAGGAAACACCCAATAGGGATGAAGCATTCATCCCCATCGTAAATAAATGTCAATTAACAGTCCTATTTATATTTCGTACAACGAGAAGCCTAAGATGTATTGTTACCAATAACAAGTTTCATTTCAAATTCGGATAATTGCTTGGTACGACTTGGTGCACAAACTAGTGGTACTCACAATATGGTACAAAATAAACATTTTAATACTGTTTACCTTGTCACTTATTAAACATTTTAATACCTTGTCACTTATTTAGAAATGGCATACGGGATCACAAAGATAAACAAGCAGAAAGAGAATCAGTGTTTGAGCACAAGATATGCTTTTATTTTAGTCTCCAATATATTTCCAAAAGATTCGGTTGTATCAAAAGATGTTTTTTTTTAAACGCACAATAACTATATTTTTTCATATAAAGTTATAAGAAGTTAAATAATAAAACTTATCAAGCCAAAATAAGTTTCCCAATTTCTATTTTTGAAAACAATATACTTTAAGTTTATATACTAAAAGCTGTAAAAAGTGTTGTGAAATTATTATCAGTGATAGGAGATTCATTAGTCACCTGTTCAAGAACTTTTGAGACAAAATATTGATTAAATATTTATTTTTTGAATCATTACCAAATAAGATTAGAACTGTGTCATTTATCGGATACATAAAACATAATATCACTTTAAAACAATTACAAACATTTTAAAATTGATGTAAATGGAAATATAAATAAATTGATTTTATAGAAATAATTTTTCAGAACATTATAATAATATGAATACATTTACTGACGTATATTTTTAAATTGAAATATTTAATTGTTAGATTCAAATATTATACGAGATGTATAAATAAAGTAATGAGATTGATTTTTATAATTTTTAATTCAATTGAAATTACATTTCTTACGTTGGGAAGCCATCCTACGCAGGAGTCGGTTTGTCCACTCTTCATAGCAGTGCTGAAACCCAAACACTGGAATCGCCTTCAACCGATCGGTTATGGCTTTTTCAATATTTTGTGTCTCATGTGTAAATATTCAATGTCCCAAATTAGTATCCTTTGAAATCAATGTAGAAAAAGGAAAAAATTCTGGATTCAAATTCGGGGAATAAGCGGGCTGCGAAACCACAGGGATGTTTTTACTTGCATTGTCCAAATGCAGCACCCAGTTGTCCTTGATGTCTGGCCTCATACGTATGACCCTTGGCCTTGAGAGGCATAAATTCCTTATTCCCCCCTGGCTATGAAAACAGCAAATTAATATGCTTTTGGTCTTAGCCATGGGAAGGTTGGAGTGTGCTCTTCCTGACTCTGCCGCTCCGTTTTCGGGTCGTATTAAAACATCCAAGACTGTTGACATGTTGGGGTGGATTGAAAGTGACCCTCATTTCCAGGAACGTGACATTACTGGTGACGAGTCTTGGATTTTTAATACGGCCCGGATACAAAGCACCAGGGCCAAGAACGGCACACTCCAACCTCACAGGGGCCAAAAAAGTCAGAGTCGATTAAAAAAAGTTTCCGTCACATTGTACTCAAGTCTGACACAAAAGTTGTTAGCGTTGTTCAAAATATTCAACTATTTTCAGAACGCACTAGAAAAGTCCGATTCGTCAAAAGAATGAACTAGGACCATCAAGTGATTCTAGAGAGTTCAAACTTATACTGGGTCGCTATTATGTATGGTAAGGGTCAAATATCTCGAGAACGCTTTGAGATTTTTTAAAGAAATTTTCTACACAAACGTCAGGAAATGTTTGCCACTTTTTGGGTATATTTTCATTGATTTTTTATTTATATTTTCATTGACAGTACTAGACTTTGGCATTGTTGGAAAGACCATATTTTTCTAAATTCAACGAGGTAAATATTATGTTTTTTTTTCAAAATAGATTTTAAAAAATGGCTGAAACGGCTTTCGGTCTGTTTTAGGGTAAATATATTTTTCATTTAGTAGGCTATGAAACAATGGATGGCAGATGAAGTATTTGATAACACTTGATATATGGAATTGTAATATGGATAGTATATGGATAGTATATGGAATTAATATGTATTTAACTGAAAGGGAAAAAATTGAAATAGGAACAATTTTTGGAGACGGTAACAGAAAACGCACTTATGCTGAAGTTTGCTGAGTATTTAATACTCGACAAAGGAAAGGTTTCCGTGCAGCAATTAGCTTTAAATCATAACATGCGTAGACGCTCATTCCAAGAAATAATAAAAATATTTTTATCCGTACAAAATACAATTACTACAAGAAATAAGTGAAGATGATTTTGATCGAAGAGTTTTGCGAAGTTATGATGGAAAAATATGCGCAGAAAACTTACCATTGTCGACTACATTAATTAAAACATTCAACGAATTTTCATCATTAATTTCTGTTTTTTGTCTTCATAATTTAGGACTTCTAAGGCGGCCTGTCATTGAATCTTTTAACCGTTGTTAAACCTGTTGACTTAGAGATGTTTTTATTCGGATGTACTTCATTAAATACTCGACAAACTTCAGCATAAGTGCATTTTCTGTCACCGTATCCAATAATTGTTCGTATTTAAATTGTTTCTCTTTCAGTTAATACATATTAATTAAATATAAAAATTATTAAAAACTCGAAATTCACAAGTTGACGTTAACAGTTATTAAGTGTAATCAAATATTTCATCTGTCATCCACTGCTTCATAGACTACTATATGAAAAACATATTTACCCTAAAACAGACCAAAACACCTTTTAACAATTTTTTAAAATCAATTTTGAAAAAAAAACATACGATGTGGACATCGTTGATTTCAGAAAAAATGCCCTTTCCAACAATGTTAAATTTTAGTACTGTTGTTATTAAAACAAATCACGTTAATCTTGAATTTCAAATATACGAGAAGAAAAAATGAAAATATACCCAAAAAGTGGCAAACATTTTCTGATGATTTGATGTACAACATTTTATTAAGAAATCTCAAAGCGTTCTCGAGATATTTACCGCTTCCATACATAACAGCGACCCTGTATTAAAGACCCATGAGATATTAGCCTGCACCCAATCCAAAGTGTTGACAGATTAAACGCTACGACACCAGTCTCATTCATTTATTTACAGATCCCGTATATTATTTTCCAGGAAATTACGGTGCAATTAATAACGAACACACAAATATTTCACCAAAAGATTGTTAAACATCAAGACGAGGTATTAGAGAAAATGTAGTTTTGAGATACTGGCTCACTAGGTATGTATTATTATAAGACATATTCCAAAAGTGACTGACAAGAAACTGGTTAAGAAGTGCAAAGTGTATCGTTTAATATTTTTTTCAATAAAATATATTTAGTTAAAAACAAATAATGTTGACCACTGGCTTGTAATTAAACGTTTAAAAATTAACCACAAAAATGGTTTTAAAAAGTTTTTTTTAAGACAGCAACTTTACACCTACTTAGCTTCAATTTTCTCTTTCTCACAAAAAAGTTTTTCTAAAGAAAGTTGAAACTTTTAAACCAACGTTATTGAACAAAATAGCCGCTATATAAGAGAATAAAGTTCATTATTATTGAAATCATTACAAAAAAAATGTACCTCCTGTACAACCCGATACATATATGTACAGACTGAAATTCAGATATTAATTAACATAATTTACACTACGATGTATTATAATATATAAATGGAAGACGGTTTGAAAAAGTTAATAGCTTTAAATATATTGGTTCAGTAATTTCGATGCATAATGAAGTATCAGAGGACGTAGCAGCCAGATTGAAATGAAAGGAGCTTGGAGAATTAGAACGAATGAAGAACCAGCAACAATTTTTAATAATCCAGATTAAATCAACGAAATTAGGAGCAAACGATTGAGTTGGTTGGGACATATAGAGGATGGACAGTGAAAGACAGGCCAAGCGAATACGGAGGGGAGTTTAGAGGGATCAAGACCGAGGTGGAAGACCAAGGAAAAGATAGGAGGAGGGAGTGAGGAAGGACCTGCAAGAGATGGGACTAAAGGAATGGAAACGAAGAGCTAGAGATAGGAAGGAATGGGCCAGGATAACGTAAGATGCAAAAAAACACTGATACAAACGGCGGCAGTCTAAACCTCTATAGAGGTTATGGAAACGTGTGGTCACCGTTTTATATAAAAAACAAAGATCTAAAAACTACGGCTATGGCTATAAACTAAATGCTATGGGGAGGCAAAGGCCCTTGACGGGCTGTCAAGCTATAGAGAATAAGAAAAATAATACTAGGATGTAAGAGATGTATTTGCATTTTTGAGGTACTTAGTTATTCATAGTTTAAAAAAAATTACACCTGCAGGTTATTCCTCGAAATATAAGCCGTTGTTTTCGATGACCTCAATCTTTCTGCGAGCCAGTAGCGCTATTCCTTTTCGGTACCAGGATGAGTCTTTGGATGCAAAAAACTGGACGCAGTCAGTTTTTACCTCTTCTTCAGTACTGATTATTTTGTCCGTAAAAAGTGAACCATGATGCACGGAACAAGTAGTAATTCAACGGAACGAGATCGGGGCTGTATTCTGGATGAGGGAGAAGTTTAAAGTCCAATTCGTTAATTTTTGAGGTGAAGTGAAAAATCTTGCTGCAGAGACTTTTTTACGGTTAAGCAAAGCTGGATATTTGTCGACCAGAACAACGTGTACGCTCTCAAGTTAAGCAGAGTAGAGTTCTGAAATGATCGTCCTACCATTAGCAACCAACTCAAAGTGAATTACTACGATCTGATCTTGGGAAAGGAAAATAATGTAATTAGTTTTGTTACATTCAAGTAGTAACTCAAATGCGTTAGATTTGTTATAAATAATTTAATTCATTGGGTTATTTATTGGTTTCATAAGTTCTCAGCGTTTTTTATTAAAAAGTATTATTCAAAAAAGAAACAATTATAACTAATTAATCAATGATGTATTCTCCGTCATTGTTTACGACCTGCTTCCGCCCCTCGACATTCCCCAGAAATCGCCAGGCCTGCACTGGAAGAAGTTGTTAGGCCTGTTTTTGAGATCACATCGTTAGTGAAGGTTACGCTCCTTATTTGATTGGACAGCGAGCGGCAAGAGTGAAAATCGGCGTTAGATCTGGAGAGTGCGGAAAATACGGAAGAAGTTCACATTTGAGATCATTCAGGGCCCCGTTGCCGATGTTTGCTGTGTGAGATGACTTGACCTTGTCGATCGTGTCGTTTCAATTAAGAATCCGTTGTTTTCAGCATTCTCCGGTACATGAAACCCTCCCAGTCCCACCAAACGAGATTATGGCCTTCTTGGGATGGACATTTTGCATAACTCTCGGCTTTGGCACCTCCTGTGGCCATTCACTCCTTCTTTGATGCTCAAAAGCGTTTTAAGATGGTCCTTGTCGAAATTGGAAGATTAATTAAAGCGAAGCGTGTCCTCCAGGTCGAAATTACCATTTTGGAACATGGTAAACCATTCTCATATACGGCGCAAATGTCTCGAACTGCTTCTGTAGCTTTTTGACCACGACGAAATGCGAAATATAGCAAGTGTCGAAAATGAAGTTTAAAAGCAGGAAATTTAATAAAAAAATTTCAGAAAAATGATGCCAATAGTTTTTTAGAATAATAAAACGGTTTTCGAATGCATTCATATACTTGGCCATTTTGTTTGGCAAAAATGGAGGTAAAACAAACGGATAATAAAACCAAACTTATGGATCAACTCAGTACTTACTTTCTCTATTATGTGAATAGAGAATCTCTAACGATTATACAATGATAGAATATGTAACAATTAGAAAATAATATATTATAATATAACATTTCATCAGCAATCCTGGAAAACTGTTGATCTACCCGTGTAATGATACGTGAAAATTCACATCTATATAGTTCATAAAAATAAATTTAATCATCAGTGCTGATAAATCGGATGTTATCTGAGGAAGTTGTCATTTTACAGTTTAGAATTCTATCAATGCTAGTGTTAAATATTTATAAAGCTTTGTATACTGAAAAACGAAAAAATGTTGTGTTTTTACCATAGTAGTAAATTTTTATATGAATATTACTATATAATATATATTATAATGAATTAATATATAATATTTTGTATAATATAATATATAAATATTTATTCATAAACACTATTTGTGGAAAATTCTACATCAACTGAAATACGAGGGTTCCTATTTATGTATTCGGAATAAGAAACAAAAACAAATATTTGTCATTGTCAATGGTTTTATTGCTTTTCAAAATATTGCGTGCGTTTTTAAAAAATTGTGCTTCTTAAGCGAACAATTTTTGTTGGGTTTGGCTTATTTTGAAAGACCCATACAGTTGACTGCTGTTTACGTTCTGGTTCATAAGCATAGATCGAAGATTCGTCATCTGTGTAGATGTTATATACGGCTTTTGACGCACCACAATTGTATTTTTTGAGCATTTCTTTGCATCAAACGACACGAGATTTTATTTAGCGATTATAAAATTATCCGGAATTCAACGCGAACAAATCTTTTTCACGGCTATATAATCTTAAATTTTGCATTTTAATGCACGAGTCTGTCACTTTAAATAAAAAAGTTAGACTATGTCAGGTTTTGATTTTCTACTGTATAATTGTAATAATATATAGTAAAATAAAATCTGTGGCTAAAGGCAGCCAAAAACATTCAGGTTTAATAATTAGCGATTACAGTCATCATTTAGGATATATAAGAAAAAAGAAATAAGAAATTATATATATATATATATATATATATATATATATATATATATATATATATATATATATATATATATATATATATATATATATATATATATATATATATAAATCTAATTGGATAATAAGATACTGGAATGGGAATTTATAACTCACGTTAACTTTTTCCTGCAATTATGTGTGACCTTACCTCATTTTATGTGTATTTTCGTATGTCTAAAAGCGACGATTCTATTAACAAACATGATCGTTAACGTAAAAGTTAATTTATTAGACGAAAATTATATATTCCTTAGGCTTAAGTGATTTTTTCGACTAAGCATTTAATTACCTCACAAAACGGTAATCTCTGATTATGATCATTTTTGGCTAGGTGCTTGGGGAATGCTACTTGGGGAATCTAATTTATAAAAACAATAATTTTGATGCTTAAAGATCCCATTCCCCATATCTTCAATGATTTGATATTGCTACCTACTTCTCGGCCTTCCTTTTGGCCTGGTTTCCATAGTTGTCCGGTTCGTTATTTTTGTTTATTAGCTCACCCTATTCTTTCTTTTGAGTCTCCAAACGATTTCAATCTGGCATTGTTTTTAAATATTTTGCAATATCTTCTCGGTTTAATAAATTCTTTATTATTTGAGACTCTGATACTCTCTCTGATATTAAATAAACTGATTAAAATATTAAAAAAATTTGAAACACCGATACTAAATAAAATTTGATGAAATTTTATTAAAACTTAAATGTCAAATAAAATTTTTAAATGTTATTTACTCTCACCAAATCGCATTAAAATCACTGTTAAAGCTGTTAACTTTCACCTTCCGTTGTTAACTTGTTTAACAAAATGCGCGTCGAGATAAATTCAAATGATTGATCATTGCTGCAAGTTGAAAAGTTATTATAATTTCATCAACATTTGTATTCCTTTTTTCATAAATAGTCTAAATTCATCTTGTACATTTTTTGGTCCAAGGATTCTTCTTAATATCTTTCTTTCTGCTAGCAATTTGCGATATTAATGGTAAATCGACATATTTGTCTTTGAAATAAATGATCAACTTTATGTTCTAGTTCTCTGTTCCTTGTATATATATAAATAAATATAAATTATATAAATAAAAAATATAAATAAATTAGATTCTCTTGATAATGGCTTCAAAATGGAAGCCGAAACGTCGAAATTTTACAAATCTAAAACGCGGTTCTACCCGAGAACCTAGTAATTCAATATATATATATATATATATATATATATATATATATATATATATATATATATATATATATATATATATATATATATACAGTGTGTCGCATATAAGATGGAATATATAAGAAGGAATTCAAATTTCAATTTTTGCACAGTCAGACAGATTTATGAGTGACGTTTTTTAAGATACTCAACTGAAATCTGAACTTTAAAATAAGCCTACTACGAATTCCCAAACATGGCCAATTCTCGATATTTTACTTCGCGTTAGATATATCGAAAAAAGTTCATGGAAAAAGTTGCTTAGGATATTATTCTCACCCCATATACCAAGTTTCATGACAAAATTGGCATTTTTTATTTTGTCATTATTTTGGTCTATACACAAAATTATTACAACAGAATCGTAAAAGAATCGAAAAATGTCCGTCGAATAAACGGAGGACTAGTTGAGAGAGATCACATTTGATAGATTAATATTTTACTATGACAATTATTGTTATATACTATATACTTTTTCCTTAATTTGAACAATTACCAAAAATTGTTTTCTAATAATAATAAAATAATTATTCCTTTGTAAGTGCTATTTATTTTACTGAAATATTTGAATACATGACACTATTGGCAATGTGTCAAGTTTTTACTCACGATGGTACACTAATTATCAAATTAAAAATATAAACTTGTCAAAATTTTGTGTATAGACCAAAATAATGAAAAAACAAAAAATGCAAATTTTATCATGAAACTTCGTATATGGGGTTAAAATAATATTCCAAACAACTTTTTTTCATAACCTTTTTCGATATCTCTAACGCGAAGCAAAATATTCAGGATTGACCTTGTTTGTGAATTCGTAGTAGGCTGAGTTTAGATTCATAGTTCAGCTTTCAGTTGAGTATCTTAAAAAATGTGACCCATCCACCTATATGACTGTGCAAAAATTCAAATCTGTATTCCTTCAAATAGCGGATATATGGGGGTGTCTTCATCTTAAATGCGACACACTGAGTATATATATATATATATATATATATATATATATATATATATATATATATATATATATATATATATATATATATATATATATGTATATATATATATATATATATATATATATATATATATATATATATATATATATATATATATATATATATATATATATATATATATATATATATATATATATATATATATATAGATACACATGTTTTAAACCATAGTCATTAATTGTAAGTTTGTATGTTTATTGTTGTGTGAATTTGTATTTTAACATGTTGGTGTTCTATACTATTTCATTGTTTATTAAATAA